>JAODAL010079231.1:0-12647 GCA_025379985.1 Phyllomedusa bahiana | reverse complement strand
TTTTAGCTGTTTTTTAACTGATTCGTGCCGAATTAATACGGACCGAAACGAATTTTGTCGGAAAATTCGGCGAAGTGACCGAACCGAATTTTGAGAAATTCGGCCATCTCTATTCCCAACGCATTTCCCCCTAACATATAGGGTTCATCAGGGGATCATAACACAATAGCTGCAGAATCATTTGCTGTAATGTAATATACAATGCTCCCTCACATCTTGGGTGCCAGCATATCAAGGAACCGCGAGGATTATCACAAACAATACCTCGCAGTATTAAGCTAAGTATCCATGTGTTCATTTTTTTACCTGGCATGAAAAGGTTCTTTTCGCATTGTATATTACATTACAGCAAATGATTCTGCAGCTATTGTGTTCTGATCCCCTGATGAAGCCTATATGTTAGGGGTAAACGCGTCGGGAATGCTGGGGATACATTATAATATGCAGTGTAAATTTAGCGAGATTATCTGTCATACATAGCGGAACCGCCCCTTTCGGAGCGATTACCCCACTGACAGATAGTAGATAGGATACTGCACTTTATAGTATGTGTTGGTAAGTTTATAGGGGTTTAAGTAGTTTATTTTAGGGATATCTAATAAAATTTAGGTTTTAACAGGGATTATATTATTGCAGTGATACATAGTTTAAACTCTATGTTGGTATATATTTTGCAGATTTAATTCTCAATGGAAAAGCCAAACTTATCCATAAGGCTCTATTCACTTGGCAAAAGCTTTAAAGAGTGTCCTTTGGGCATACAGTATGTGTCAGGTTACCATTTCATGCAAAGGTGTACAGTAAATATGAATACCATGCATAGTAAAACATACAGCAAAAATAATTGTTATATGTGTCACCAACAGAAAAAAATTATTTACAGGGATCCATCAAGGAGTTAGAATCCAAGAACTGTCTAAGTAACTTAAAAAGACATCAGTTAACATTAAGTTGGGTCATACTGATAAATGGGGAACATTGTATCTAAAACTGAATGTATCTATCATTAGGGTCTTTTTCTTAAATTGCTATATATAAAATATTTATCATAGCAATTTAAGAAAAAGACCCTAAAGATAGATACATTCGTTTTAGTTACATTGTTCAGAGATATGTGCCTGTGCCGTTCAGAGATATGAGTCCATAGATAAAACTCCCAGCACGGGGGAGCAGGAGACGCCGACCTCAGAGCGAAGGACCGACGCACAGCAAGTGCGACGTTTTGGGGAAGCTCCTCCCCCTTCCTCAACCAGGGGAGGAGCTTCGCCGAAACGTCGCACTTGCTGTGCGTCGGTCTTCACTTTGAGGTCAGTGTCTCCTGCTCACCGTGCTGGGAGCGTATCTATGGACTCATATCTCTGAACGGCACAGGCGGCCGCAACTATAAACCTGAGTATTTGCCATTTTTTGCTATATCTGTGTCTGAAGACTATGTCGTATGGTTTTAAAAGTCAGAAGATATATGTTTTTTTAAAGCGTATTCTATTAAGTTGTATAACATTTTTTACCCGGTTCAACCTTTTTTCATTTGCTACAAAAGTTGTACGAGGACTTATTTTATGCAGGAGAAGTTGTATTTTTTTGGGAGCGTAGTTTGAGTTTACATATAAATTACTGCAGAATTTTTTTGTTTTTTATTTATTTATTTTTTACACCATTCACATTTCACACTAAATAACCTTTAAAATTAATGCTACAGATTATTACGGTCATTATTTTTTAATATATATTTATTTTTATTTTATTTTTTTCCACAGTTTTTATGTCTTTTATTTTGTTTTTATAATCCCATGAAGGGACAATTTTTATTATTTTTATTTTTTTTACAGTTATTAATGTATTAGCATATTCATATATGCTAATACATTAGACTATGAGTCAGTATGGCACAGGCAGCAGTCAGGGCAGCACACAGTGTGTCCTGACTGCAGGCTTATTATACAGACATCCTTGGGGCTTCACTAGGTCCCAGGGATGACTGTTCGGACATTCCCTTGGCTTCATCAGTCACTGGGAATCCCGATCACCTGATGGAGCAGGAGAATCAAAGGATTGAGAGACAGGGAGTGGAGGTTTATTCTTCCAAATGTAATGATGGTCATTATGGCCAAACAGTTCAATTTTAGATTTGTCAGGCCATAGGACATGTCTCCAAAAATGTAGGTCTTTGTTTCTGTGTGCATTTAGAAAACATTAATCTGAAACACAGGGGTGGCAGGATCATGTTGTGGGGTTGTTTTGCTGCAGGAGGGACTGATGGACCTCACAAAATAGATGGCATCATGAGGGAAGAAGATTATGTGGCAAAACCGAAGCAACATCTCAGGACATCAGCCAGAAAGTCAAGGCTTGGGCGGAAATGGGTCTTCCAAATGATCAATGACCAGAAGCATACTGCCAAACTGGTTACAAAGTGGATTAACGATAACCAAGTCAATGTTTGGAAGTAGTAAAAATCTTCAGCTCACCTACTATGTTGCACGGAGAGATGGGAGATCCGAAGCCAGTCTCCTGCTACTTTCGAATGGGAAAATCTGTAAGTACTCCAGCAACTGTAGTAGTCTTCAATGGTATAAAAAACTTGTAGCTTTATTGAATTCTTTAAAAGTCCATATGAGAACAGCCAGACATGATCAGCACAGCAAACAATTCACCGACGCGTGAAAAGAGCACAGTCGATATACAGACGTTATTAATGAGTTCATAGTGATGAGTGTGGAATTCTTATTGAAAAACAACTATTTCTCATTTGATGGAAAGTTTTCCCTCCAGAAGAAGGGGTGCATCAATGGGAGCCAAATGCCCCCCAGCACTCCCCTAATATCTACATGAGTGCATGGGAGGAAGAATTTTTGTTCTCCGGTGGTTTGCCCCTTCTCCTCCAACATCAGGTGGTATGGGCAGGTACATTGATGACCTCCCCCTGGTGTGGGAGGGGAGGGGTTTAAACCATCAGTGATCTTTTTTTGGATTATATAAATCACAACGGACTATAATTTAAAATTTTTAAAATCACAAATGGCACATAAATACAATACCCTTTCTTAGATGTAACATTTACATGGCACGAAGATAATTCAAATTCCTAGTGACACCTTACAGAAAAATTTACTGCAAAAAATTCAATATTATAAGGCAGATTCATTACATCCCAAAAATAATAAATAAAAATCATATGGTGAGTTAATCCGCCTAAAACGAAATTCATCTACTAACGCAATATTGAAGGGGAACAGATAAAAGCAGTAGACAGATTGAGACAGAGAGGTTATACGGAAAAACCCTTTAAAAATAAATGCTTGAAAAAAAGTGGCAAAAATAACTTAGAGAAGATCTATTAAAAGACAAAAGAAATACAAGAGTTACTGATAATAGAAATAGAAATATGGGTATTTAGCACAACATATAGTGCAAAAATATAATAAAATTTCAGAATCATTAAAAATAATCTCCCATTTCTGTGCCGACAAGATAATATTCGAGAAATTATTAAAAAACACTAAAATTTATTTAAAGGGACGGGCCCCAAACACTAGGAACTTGCTATCACCCAGCCTTTTCAAAAAGATAAAAAACCACTACTAAACTGGCTTACAACAAAGGTTTTTATCTTTGCGGGAAACAACGATGCACAACGTGCAAATATGCACAGTGCACGAAGGAATTCTCCTCTAAAAGTTACAAAAGAAAAGTTTAAAATATAAATCATATGCGAACTGTAATACGAAAAATTGTATATTTAAAACGTGCAGTTAGGGTCAACTACAATACGAGGGCTGCATAGTTAAGAATTTAAAAACTCGAATATGCAGACATCTTTCAGACATAAAAAAACTCCTACACTAACGTGTCTATGGCCTCAAAAATTTTTATGGGGCCCATGGGGAGACCCAGCACATTTACTTGTAATGTATTGAGGTAGTACATAAACCCTTAAGAGGAGGTGATTTACGAAAAAAACTTTTGTCCCGTGAAGCATGGGGGATATTCCGCCTTAATACTAAATTTCCCATTAGGCTTAATAAGCGTCATGACATCATGTTTCACTACTAAATCTAGCTACACAACAGCATTTTTGTATTTGTATTTGCATTTGTTTTTAAATTTGTTATCATACCAAGGTTTTTATTTTTTAGTGTTTGTGTATATTTTAAGTAAGTATAAGGTGCTCAACAGAACACTATATAAAGGAAGTTGTCACAACTGACATCACACCATGAATAAGGGAGACGCCTCCCGAAACGCGTCGGTGAATTGTTTGCTGTGTGTCATGTCTGGCTGTTTATATGGGACTTTTAAAGAATTCAATAAAGCTACAAGTTTTTTATACCATTGATACTACTACAGTTGCTGGAGAAACTTACAGATTTTCCCATTCGAAAGTAGCGGGAGACTGGCTTCGGATCTCCCATCTCTCCGTGCAGCATAGTAGGTGAGCTGAAGATTTTTACTATTTTTCTCTGTATGGTCAAGTCGGAGTTTGGGTCTTTTCGTGCTCCCTACTTTCCTGTTTAGTCAAGTAATTTAGGTTATTGTGGACATTATACTTGTAGTGGCAATCATCTCAAATATGTCAATCCAGCCAGATATTTCAGCAGTTGATGCTAGACGCCAAAAGGCTGCTCAAATTTTCTCCATAGCTAGTGTGCCAAACCCTAATTCTGAAGAGGGAGAGTTGAAAGAACTCATGCACAGGTGGGAGAAATTAGCCACCAAGGAGTTAAAATTGTGGTGGGAGCAAACCACCTTGCAAACGTACACTGAGAAAAACATGATCCCAAGAGGACTCCGTTTGAAAAAGCATTGCACCACGCAATATGATGATAATTTTGAAAAGGAATGGCAGAATATATTGAGCGATTGTTCATTAAAGCTAATGGCGTTATTAATCCGATCTCAAGAATCTATGCTACAGCATACCAATCAGGAAATCGCATCGTTAAAAATTTCCTTGGAGCTGTATAAATCACTGCCTGTATATACTAACCTGGAAGAGAAATTAAATAAAAATCTAGAAAAATTTAGAAAACATCATTATGAAATATAAAAAAAAAAATTTGTCCGGGATCTACAGGATTATGAGAAGAATATGGTGTACACATGGTTCCTAGAAAGAAAACCGCATTCTATTCTAAAACACCAAGGTACTTATACACATGAGAAAAAATGTGTTAAGAAAAAACAAAGTGTCGTTTGCTGATTTAAATCTGTCCGGTGAAACCTCTATTCCGTCGACATCAGAAGACACCTCAGACATATCAGAAAAACATATGAGGAACCCATTACAAAAAAAAAAATAATACTATAGGAAGAAAACAGCAAAGCATCAAAAAACGGAGCGGAGAGGTGGGAGAAAAGCATTGGAAACAATCTCAGAAATACCCGGAGACGCAAGTAAATGACATTCCGGTTATCAATTTATCAAGCTATATTCTCACTGAAACTCAAATCTCGGTACTTTCGAGAGGATGGGGGATGTGCCAACTTTCAAACTTTGATTTGTTTAAAACGTTATTTAGACATAAATAAAATTTTCGAGACTTTTAACCATTAAAAATCATTTCCATCAGGAGGATTCACAACTAATTTAAACAAATTTTTGATGTGGAAGAATTTTCTCAGCTTACTACATCTATGGTACCACAATTTGATATGCTCTATAGTTATGAGGAAACCTGCAGCTTAGTGTCACTTCGTACATTGGAGAATGAAACTTTGTTACAGGATAAAATATCGTGTCCAGTTTTCAAAAAGAAAAATGAAACTTTCTATCCCTTGCAATCCAGACCATCTGGGCTTGATGAATTCCAAGAAAACGTCGAAAAAGAATTGAAAGAACTCTATATGGACATAAATAATGGGTTAAAACAACATAATCACAGGTTTTCTAATGTTAATAAAGGAGAGCAAAAAGCCATAAAACAAATACAGGAAAATACAGATCTACTTGTGAGACCAGTAGATAAGGGAGGTGGAGTTGTGGTAATGAATGCAGGTCTGTACAAAAAATTAAATGAAACATTATTAGCAGACGTAGAGACATATCTCCCACTAGCAGGTGATCCAGGAAAGGATATTCAACACAAGTTAAGACGACTGTTAGATGAGGGAATATACATGGGAGCTATCACCAAGAATTAGCAGAGAAATTATTTGTTCCATTTCCAATTGTTCCAATCCTGCATCCCTCCCCAAAATGCATAAAAATGTATTTTCCTCCGCCAATGCGGGTTATTGTAAGTGGCATTGGATCAGCACGGAAATTTTAGGCAATTGGATAGATACATTACTACAGCCCTTAGTGATCACAATACCAGGTTACATTCGTGACACAAAGAGCTTAGTGTCAGTCATGTCAAAATTCAAAATGGAAAAATTTTATTCATGGCTATCTTGTGACGTGGTTGGACTTACTTCCATCCCACTGATAGAGCAGTGTCCATTTTGGAAATTTTTTTGAAAGAGCACAGTCGATATTTCAGACGTTATTAATGAGTTCATAGTGATGAGTGTGGAATTCTTATTGAAAAAACAAAATATTTCTCATTGATGGAAAGTTTTTTACCTCCAGAAGAGAGGTGCATCAATGGGGGCCAAATGCTCCCCAGCACTCGCTAATATCTACATGAGTGCATGGGGGGAAGAATTTTTGTTCTCCGGTGGTTGCCCCTTCTCCCCCCACAGGTGGTATTTGGATGTTTTTACATTGATGCCTCCTCCTGGTGTGGGGGGTGATGGGTTACATCAGTGAAACTTTTTTGGATTATATTTAAATCACAACGACTATAATTAAAATTTACACCCCAATGGACATAATTAAATAGCTTCTTAGATGTAACATTTACTGGCACGGAAGATAATTCAATCCTAGTGACACCTTACAGAAAAAGTACTGAAAAAAAAATTCAATATTAAAGGCAGATTATTACATCCCAAAACATATAATAAAAATCTCCATATGGTGAGTTAATCGCTAAAACGCAATTCATATAACGCAATATTTGAAGCGGAAAGATTAAAAGCAGTAGACAGATTGGACAGAGAGGTTATTTCGGAAAAATCTTAAAACTGCTATGAAAAAAGTGGCAAAAATAACTAGAGAAGATCTATTAAAAAGACAAAAATTTGAAATAGAAATATAGTATTTGCACAACATATAGTGCACAATATAATAAAATTATCAGAATCATTAAAAATAATTTCCATTTCTGTGCCGACAAGATAATATTCGTGAAATTATTAAAAACACTAAATTTATTTCAAGACGGGCACCAACACTAGGAAACTTGCTATCCCCAGCCTTTTCAAAACAGATAAAAAACCACATACTAACTGGCTTACAACCAAAGGTTTTTTTTCGTTGCGGGAAACAACGATGCACAACGTGCAAATATGCACAGTGCACGAAGGAATTCTCCTCTACAGTTACAAAAGAAAAGTTTAAAATATCATCATATGCGAAACTGTAATACGAAAATATAGTTATTTAAAAAACGTGCACGTTATGTCACTACAATTTCGTGGGCTGCAGTAGTAAGAATTTAAAAACTCGCATATGCAGACATCTTTCAGACATAAAAAAACCCCCTACCACTAACGTGTCTATGGCATCAAAACATTTTATGAGTGCCATGGGGGAGACACCGCACATTTACTTGTAATGTAATTGAGGTAGTACATATAACCTTAAGAGGAGGTGATTTACGAAAAAAAAACTTTTTTCCCGTGAAGCATGGTGGATATTCTGCCTTAATACTAGAATTCCATTAGGCTTAAATAAGCATCATGACATCATGTTTCACTACTAAATCTAGCTACAACAACAGCATTTTTGTATTTGTATTTGCATTTTATTTATATTGTTATCATACAAGGTTTTATTGTTGTGTTTGTGTTTATTTTAAGTAAATAATAAGGTGCTCAACAGTACACTATTATAAGGAAGTTGTCACAACTGACATCACCCCCATGAATAAGGGAGACGCCTCCCGAAACGCGTCGGTGAAATTTTTTGCTGTGCTGATCATGTCTGGCTGTTCTCATATGGACTTTTAAAGAATTCAATAAAGCTACAGTTTTTATACCATTGAAGACTACTACAGTTGCTGGAGTACTTACAGATTTTCCCAATGTTTGGAAGTGGCCATCACAAAGCCCGGATCTCAATCCTATTGAAAAATTATGGGCAAAGCAGAAAAGGCAGGTGCGAGCAAGGTGACCTACAAACACGGCTCAGTCACACAAGTTCTGTCAGGAGGACTGGACCCAAATTCCTACCAACTATTGTGAGAAGCTTGTGGAAAGATATCCATAATGTTTGACCCAAATCATACAGTTTAAGGGCAATGTTACTAATGAAATGTATGTAAACTTTTGACTGTGCAGAAAGTAATAAAAATGCCTTAAAAATCTCTCTCAACTCATTATTCTGGCATTTGGCAAATATAAATGATTGTCATAATCCTAATTGACCCAAAACAGATAAGGTTTTGTCTGATTTCATGTCAGATAGTGAGAAAGACATGCATTTGTGTCTTTTTATATAGTGTATGTGAACTTCTGGTTTCAACTGTGTATATATTGCTATAGATAAATATTCTGGTGTGGATAAAGTATATAAGGTGACATGTATGAATTCGATTGCGTACTTTTTTTTTTACTTGGCGCCGACAGCAGAGTTCTAAATACATATACTGTAGAAGAGTGTAGAATACGACAGATTTTGGCGCATTACATAGAGCTTAACGCGCCAAACTTTGTATGGGCATAGAGTGTAATGCGCCAAACTTGACGCACTAAGCTCTATGTAATGCGCCAAAAATCTGTCGTATTCTACACTCTTCTATATCTATTTAGAACTGTGGTGTTGGCACCAAGTAAAAAAAAAGTACGCATTCGAATTCATACATGTCGCCTCTTAATGTTTCAATGCTCGGATTATGAGATTCTGAGAGTGTAGAATACGACAGATTTTTGGCGCATTACATAGAGCTTAATGCGCCAAGTTTGGCGCATTACACTCTATGCCCATACAAAATTTGGCGCATTAAGCTCTATGTTATGCGCCAAAAATCTTCATACTGTCGTATTCTACAGTCTTCTATATCTATTTAGAATTGGAGTGTCGGCGCCAAATAAAAAAAAAAGTACGCATTCGAATTCATACATGTCACCCATAGAATCTACAGCTCAGCTGGAGGGAATTAGGCTTTTGTGGGAAATGTAGTTGTTAGAGAGCGTGCCTAGGAACTGTAGCTCCACCCAGTGAGGAGAAAGATCCAACAAGCCAATAATATGCGATATAACAGTGCTTGTCAGTAGTTCAAACATTGGATTGTGATGTAGATTTACTGCTTATCTTTAATATTCCTATATATGTTTTTATTGTTTTTGATTTCTCACACAACCTCTCTCAGCAGCAGAAAAGCTAGAATAGGGTGCACTATACAGAGTTTTTCTATCACATTAACTACATTGTAGAGTCCTAGGCACTGCCTTGTATTGCTGTTAGTGGTTAATGGTATTATAGCTCAGTCTCATTAAATTTCTTGGTAACCAATGTAGGGGACACAGCTTTTTCAATCTTCTTGTCAGTGGGAGTTCTGAGTGTCGAGCTTTCACCGATAAGATATTGATGTCCTATCGTTTGGACAAATACTGTAGTCTTGTAATCTCCTTCAATACAGAAAATAAATTGGAAAATTGGAAAACTTTTTGTTATAAATTCTAAAATCTTATTATTCTTTAAACTAATTATATTAAAAGAGTGTATCAAAAGCCTGCACAGTACTCGTATACTGAAGCAATAAACTTTCCCCTATCAAGGTGTTTAAAAAAAAAAAAAAGTAGCCCCTCATATTGTTAAACCACAATGATTTCTAATATAGTGTACACAGAATTGCAGGAAATAGTGGAATCTACAACCTTTAATGGGGTTGTCGGGTTATTTGTTTTTATTTGTAAGCATAGTGCTTCCTTTTAGAAAAAACAAAGTTATTCTCTCAAATCCAGCGATGTGCTGTCCTCACTCTCCACAAGTCTTCTGTTTCCTTCTAGTCTTCATCCAAACAGGATGTCACCACAATACCTACAATATAGACAATATAGACTGTATATTAAGAATATTGTAAATGACAAGTACACACTCATGAAATGAAAGAAAAAGCAGAATCTACAAAAGCTTTCTACACAATTGGTAGCTAGTTAGGGCATCATAAGACTGAGCAGCCATAATGACCTTCCCCAATCAATAACCAAACTAACCCCACACTTAACCATTTATAATGTCCCCTCATTCAGGGACCAGCTAAAATATGCCAACAGTTGGTGACCCCCCCAAAGCTTGCCACAATTCATGATTTCCAGTAGTGGAAGCAGAGAATGTGTAAAAGCTGATAAAAAGAGTTCCATAGAAATTATGGTACAGAGAGGATTTTTTTGTTGGATCGCACAAAAAAATTGCGACATTTGATTCCTTATATATGTAGATACGGTCCCTTAAAAGTAATAGTTTTAGAGGAAAACATCTACTTATACAAGAAGTCTGACAGAGCCTACATGGCAATACCTTCACATAGATGAATAGATGAAGCATTTATGGCTCTTTGCTACAATAACTATACAGGCTCCGTGCAGTGTTGACAAGGTACATCCTGTTTTTTTATGATCCCCAACTAATAGTAACAATCAGTCATTGGAATGGATATACAGAAATAGCAAAATTCAGCTTTATTATGATGTCATGGTTGTTATTTTCTCACATCTGCAAACAAAGGCCACTGAAAAACATAAAAAGAAGAGATAACATTCTGTGCCATGATGACATGGTGCATTATTAGTCATGTTTAAGTTAGAGATCAGTCCTGTCCCTTAAAGGGAACCTGTCACATAGGTTATGCCCCCCTTGCTGCGGGCAGCACAATCCAGTGCCAGGCCTGCTGTTCCCAGCACTGTGTCCCTTATTCTGTAAGATGCTGTAGTTTTAGAGCATTTGCCCCTCAAATCTTGCTCATGAGCAGATGTTAGCCCCACCCAACAAAGGCAAGCTCCGCCCACTGACATTATTCACATGTTTCTACCTATTCAAAGTAATAGGTTTATCATTTGAGGTGGGTGGGGCAAGCCTCAGGTGGGCGGGGTTTGAAAAAAACTGACTCTTCAAATGACTGTTCTGGCTGAAAACTGCAGATTTGAGCATTAAATACACAAAAACTACAGCATCTTCCAGAATAAGTGACATAGTGCTGGAAACAGAATGTCTGACACTAGCTTGTTCTGCCCTCAGCAAGGGGGGCATAATCTATGTGACAGGTTCTCTTTAAGGTTTCATGCTTTCTGGCCTAGCCTCAGTCTGGGACTGGAACAGAGCCAATCAGGATTCTGACCCAGTGTCAAATCTGTGGCTAAGGCAAGGTATTTAACCCCTTAAGCCGAACGCCTGAAAAGTAGTTAATGACCAGAAATTTTTTTTAGTTTTTGCCTCCTTGCGTTTCAACAGTTGTAACTTTTTTATTTTTTCAATGACACAGTTGTATGAGGCCTCGTTTTATTCGAGACAAGTTGTACTTTATGGGGGAATAGCTTAAGTTCACTTATAAATAATTGCAGTATTTTTTTTTTTTAATTTTTATTTTTTATTTTTTACTTTTTTACACCATTCACATTTCACACTTAATAACTTGTTAGATAAATTCTACAGGTTATTACAGTCGTGTGGATACCAAATATGTGTAGGTTTTTTTGTGCATGTAATTTATGTACAATTATTTTTTATTAAATATTTAATTTTATTTTATTATTTATTTTTTTATTCTTTTTTTTACCCTTTTTATGGGTTTTTTTTAACTTTTTTTTTACTCCCATGAAGGGAGAACTGTTTAACATTTTTTTTATTAATTTTTTTTTACACTTAGAAATGTATTAGCATATATAATATATATATATATATATATATATATATATATATTATATATATATATATATATATATATATACACATTATAATCTGTGTCACTTTGACACAGGCAGTGATCTGGACAGCACACAGTGCGTCCTGGTCTCCGGCTTCATACACAGACAGCTCTGGGGCCACTCTAGGTCTCCAGGGCTGACTGTGCAGCTGTTCACTGGGGTCTGTCGGGTCACCGGGTGTTCCGATCACCCGACAGAGCACTGCCGCAATCAAAGGGTTCAAGCACCGGGTTGCAGAGGTTTCCTCCGCTACCCGATGCTCGCAGGGGATGCTCTGGGTTTGGGGCTGTGTAGTACAGCCCCGATCCCAGCGCAATTGTGGCGCCGGGCGCTGCAGACGAACGACCCACACCAGCCGACGTCTAAAGTCGGCAGGTGGTCGTTAAGGGGTTAACCTTCCTCTAGTGTTAGCTTTCTGTTACTCTTTCTTATGTTAACGGGTCGGTTTTGACCCGTGTCTTAAATCACCCCTAGGATACCCTAAAAACAGTTATTTATGATCCAATTTGTTTCTTAGCTCTTAGTTACCTTGTTAGGGTTTCTCATCCATGGAAGGATTGATTTTAATATTTTTGTTGTGGCCCCCTGGGCCTTTCATTTGAGAGGTACCCTTCATTTTCAATATAAAAAATATTTTCAAATGAACCTCAAGAGAATAATATAAATTAAAAAGGGAA
>JAODAL010079230.1:0-12647 GCA_025379985.1 Phyllomedusa bahiana | reverse complement strand
AAAAAAAATAAATTTTTTTAGCGGCCCGCGGGCGGCCAAACCGCCGGGCCGAAAACCTGCAGTGGGTCCTGCTGCAGGGATTTCCATAGAGCACAATTGTGCTCATTTTCGGCCGGTTTTTCAGGCGGTCCTTAAAAACCACAAACCGCCGAAAACCCTCAGTGGGGACAGCCTTAGATGGTAGGCCCACGGGCTTTCCAGACAGATCTCCATCTCTCATGGTGAAATGTTGTTTTCTGACTAATATGTAACTTGGTGAACACAGAATTTTCTGCTGAAACATTTGCGCTATTTCCACCACAGGAACAGAAAAGCGTTAAAGGGGTTGTCTCGCTACAATGATTGGGTTTTAATTTAAAGATCTTTAAAAAACAAGCAGCTTTGCAATATATGTTCATTACAAATGTCCTACTGATTTTGAGCTAGCCCGTTATTTACTACATCAGCTTCTCAAATCTCTATAGCAGCCGACCTGTTGATCCTTATCTTACTGGCTGTCAGGTCTGAATGACTCATCACCTTTGAAGACAGGTCTGAGCAGAGAGCCCCTCCTGCACAGAATGCTTCTGGAGTGGAAGGAGGGGAGGAGGACTCTGGCGTCTGTGTCCTTACCCTGGATTAACCCTGTGTGTCCCGTTTTCCCTCTCTCTACACAGATAGATGTGACGCAGGGACCCTGTCTGTTACTATAATCATGATATGTCTTTGGAACTGTGACTATACTAATACTATACAGATCAGGGGGCATGTGAATACTTTATGTTCTCCTGTAATTAGGGACAAAATCCTGAGTATATAGTAACACTTCCCTTGTTGTTGCTGGAGATGGGGAGACTTGTAAGCTAAGCAGGGGATATAGGAACACATGCATTCCCCTCTGCTCTATTACACACAGCTTCATATTCCTCTCTACACCTCCTAGATCAGCCCTCTCCTGCAACAGACCCTAGGCAGGCACACACAGGGTGAACTCTGAGAGCAAACCCCCTCCCCCCCCGGTATAGAAGTTACTAGCTGCCTGTGTGCTGAATGGGAGGGGGGAGAGGGAGCAGAACAACAGACCAAGAAGCACGCCCCTCAGTTCAACTTACCAGGGACACTGACAGGCTGAAAGCTCGTAATGAGACAACTCCTTTAATAACGGTGGTGCCAAATCTGTTTCGGGATCCGGATGGCGCCTAATGGATCCATTGACTATAAGGGTATGTTCACACGGCTTATTTTAGGGCGCATTTCATAGCGTACTGCGCTCTAATACGAGCGAAATCATTACGGTAATCCACAGCTCTTATAGAGAACTATGGATTACGCCTCCTCTCCCCGGGCGGACAATACGATCGTATTGTACGCGCGGGGATATAAGTGACATGTGACTTAGGCAATGTTCACATGGCTTATTGCCGACGTAATTGCGGGGGACGGATTTCGCCCCGCAATTATGCCGGCTGCCGTGCAGGAGTGGGCGGGGCGGGGGGCCGGCAGCTCCCCGGCCCCATAGACACTCATTATTCATGGCGCGTACACCCGAAAATAATGTGCATGTCACTTTCTCCCCCCGTGGCGGATTCCCGCCGAGCGGGAGGAGAGACGGAATCCATATTTCCCTCTATGAGAACTGTGGATTACCGTAATGACTGGGAACGGATTCCAGCCATACTGCACGCAAATCGGGCACAGTACAGCTGGTATCAGACCCAGAATAAGCCGTGTGAACGGCCCCTTATTCGCGATGCTTTCGCACCGTGAGTAATGCATATCTATGGGGCATTACCCATAGATATGCATTACACCCACGATCCCCCCCCCCCCCCCCCCCCCCCCCCCAACACCGGCGCGCCACTCCGCGACTCCGCGACCCCTGAATGCGGGTGTACGTACGCCCGCTAAGCCGGTGAACATAACCTATAGTCAAGGTTTCCATCATAGTATCCCAATCAACTAAACTCGCTGGCGCTATTCTCTGAATTTGAGGAATTCCCACGAGGCTCCTAATGGGAATTCTAATGCAAATTGGAAACAGGCCACGGCTCATTTCCCCCGGGTTATTGTCTAAGTCCAAGGTATTTGTCAGGGAACCGTTGAAATAAGTACATGATGGATACTGTGCCTTATCTGCGGCCAGCCCATAGACATTGAAGGGGTTATCTCACGACGTACATTGAAGGCATGTCACTAGGGTATGCTATTATTATTGTGATCATTTAAATTTTTGAGCGCCATTTTATTTTCCCGGGCCTGTACATTCAAAGGGGGTTTCATACATAACATAGGTCAAAAAAGTACAAATGGTGACAATAGGTGACTAACGACTTTGGCACTGGTTTTTATCGTCTGATAGGTCTGGGACCTGCATCTATCCCCTAAACAAGCCCTGAAATCTTTGTTCTGAATGGAGAGGTGGTCACAACTCTGCCATAGACATGAATGGGAGTTTAGATTATGGACGAGCGTCGGCAGTCGGCTATATTTGAAACTCCCGTTTAAGCCTATGGGAGAGTCCCGACCACCATTCTGTTCAGAAAGGAGAGGTTTTGGGGCACTTTTAGGAAATGGGTGCCAGAGTTGAGACCTGCACCTATCAAGACTTTGATAGCTTATCCTAGCGATACACCATCAATGGCTGTAGTGATAAAATCCTTTACAAAGTTTGTCTCACTACAAAGATTAGCTTTCATCATGTAGGGAACGATAAGTGAAGACTTTTACTAAATACATTGCTCTTTTGATATATCGATGGTCTAGAGAGAAAGTGTCCCACTACTCACTTGGCCACGGCGTGTGGGAGTTGGAAGACAGATGTCGGCTGAATGCAGCCGAACTAAACCTGGATGTGTATGAGGGAATTGGAAAAGAAAGGTGTCAGCTGGACCAAATGCATGGGGGGGGGAATCGGAAGAGAGAAGTGTCTGCCTAAAGCACGGCCAGGCCAGCAAGTGGAAGGGGGAGTCAGGACCGAAGGGTGCATAAAGCTCGGCCAGGCCTGCAAGTGTATGGGGGAGTCAGGAGATAGGTGCCTAATGCTCGGGCCACCCTGCAGGTTATGGGGGAGTCAGGACAGATGGTGCCTAAATGCTCGCCAGGGCCTGCATGTGTAATGGGGGAGTCAGGACAGATGGGTGCCTAATGCTCGGGCCAGGCCTGCATGTGTAGTGGGGGAGTCAGGACAAAATGGGTGCCTAATGCTCGGCCAGGCCTGCAGGTGTATGGGGGAGTCGGGACAGATAGGTGTCTAAATGCTCGGGCCGGGCCTGCATGTGTATGGGGAGTCGGGACAGATAGGCGTCTCCCTAATGCTCGGCCAGGCCTCATGTGTATGGGGGAGCCCAGGACAGATGGGGTTTCTGCCTAATGCTCGGCCAGGTCTGCATGTGTATGGGGGAGTCAGGACAGATAGGTGCCTAATGCTCGGCCAGGCCTGCATGTGTATGGGGGAGTCAGGACAGATAGGTGCCTAATGCTCGCCAAGGCCTGCATGTGTATGGGGGAGTCAGGACAGATGGGTGCCTAATGCTCGCCCAGGCCTGAATGTGTATGGGGGAGTCAGGAGATAGGTGCCTAATGCTCGGCCAGGCCTGCATGTGTATGGGGGAGTCAGGAGATAGGTACCTAATGATCTGCCAGGACGGCAGGTGTATGGTGGAGTAAGGAGATAGGTACCTAATGCTCGGCCAGGCCTGCATGTGTATGGGGGAATCAGGACAGATAGGTGTCTGCCTAATGCTCGGCCAGGCCTGCTGGTGTATGGGGGAATCAGGACAGATAGGTGCCTAATGCTCGGCCAAGCCTGCATGTGTATGGGGGGAATCAGGACAGATAGGTGCCTAATGCTCGGCCAGGCCTGCATGTGTATGGGGGAATCAGGACAGATAGGTGCCTAATGCTCGGCCAGGCCTGCAGGTGTATGGGGGAGTCAGGACAGATAGGTGTCTGCCTAATGCTCGGCCAGGCCTGCATGTGTATGGGGGAGTCAGGAGATAGGTGCCTAATGCTCGGCCAGGCCTGCATGTGTATGGGGGAGTCAGGAGATAGGTGCCTAATGCTCGGCCAGGCCTGCATGTGTATGGGGGAGTCAGGACAGATAGGCGTCTGCCTAATGCTCGGCCAGGCCTGCAGGTGTATGGGGGAGTCAGGACAGATGGGTGCCTAATGCTCGGCCAGGCCTGCAGGTGTATGGGGGAGTCAGGACAGATAGGTGTCTGCCTAATGCTCGGCCAGGCCTGCATGTGTATGGGGGAGTCAGGAGAGATCGGTGCCTCATGCTCGGCCAGGCCTGCATGTGTATGGGGGAGTCAGGACAGATAGGCGTCTGCCTAATGCTCGGCCAGGCCTGCATGTGTATGGGGGAGTCAGGACAGATAGGTGTCTGCCTAATGCTCGGCCAGGCCTGCATGTGTATGGGGGAGTCAGGACAGATAGGTGCCTAATGCTCGGCCAGGCCTGCATGTGTATGGGGGAGTCAGGACAGATGGGTGCCTAATGCTCGGCCAGGCCTGCAGGTGTATGGGGGAGTCAGGACAGATAGGTGCCTAATGCTCGGCCAGGCCTGCAGGTGTATGGGGGAGTCAGGACAGATGGGTGCCTAATGCTCGGCCAGGACTGCATGTGTATGGGGGAGTCAGGACAGATAGGTGCCTAATGCTCGCCAGCCTGCAGGTGTCTGGGGGAGTCAGGACAGATGGGTGCCTAATGCTCGGCCAGGCCTGCTTGTGTTTGTGGGTTTCAGGACAGATGGGTGCCTAATGCTCGGCCAGGCCTGCATGTGTATGGGGGAGTCAGGACAGATGGATGTCTGCCTAATGCTCGGCCAGGCTGCATGTGTATGGCGGGGTCAGGACAGATCGGGGCCTAATGCTCGGCCAGGCCTGCATGTGTATGGGGGAGTCAGGACAGATGGGTGCCTAATGCTCGGCCAGGCCTGAAAGTGTATGGGGAATCAGGAAAAGATGGGTGCCTAATGCTTGGCCAGGCCTGCATGTGTATGGGGGAGTCAGGACAGATGGGTGCCTAATGCTCGGCCAGGCCTGCATGTGTATGGGGGACTCAGGACAGATGGGTGCCTAATGCTTGTCCAGGCCTGCATGTGTCTGGGGAGTCAGACAGAGGGGTCCCTAATGTTTCGGCCAGGCCTGCACGTGTATGGGGGAGTCAGGACAGATGGGTGCCTAATGCTCGGCCAGGCCTGCATGTGTATGGGGGAGTCAGGAGAGACAGCTGCCAAGTGAGTGTTCTTCTGACATTTTCTCCATTTTGCATGTAGATCACACACAGGTTAGTATGAGGGTAGGTTCACACGGTGTAATTGTGGGCTGTACTCCAGGGCATTATTGCTCTGCAATACGCCCCACAACTATGGTAATCTATAGCTCTCACCGAGATCTCTGATCACCTGCCGTTTTCCCCGATGCGTATTATGCGCTGGGAGAAGGAAGTGACATGTCCCTTCTTCCCGCCGCTTACACCCCGGGGAAAGTGAAAGTCTATGGGAGCCGGCACAGGGTGTTTTAGAAGTACGCTCTGGCCGGCACGCACTTCTAAGACTCCCGGTGTATTACACCGTGTGAACATACCCTTAGGCCTCATTCACGTCTTATTTCGCCCCAGTTGTGGCATCTGTCAGAATACTGTAAACGTGTATCCCAACGGATACCGCTGCGGGACCAGAGAGTTTTAGGGGACGTTCACAAGGCGTTTAGGATCCGATTTTGTTTCCGAAAATCGCATCCAAAAGCGCTGCCTCAATCGGATCCAAAATGCATCCAACAGGCAGCTGTGTGTTTGGATGCATTTTGGCTGCAGCAGGATCGCACCCTATAGTTCATAATAGGGCTCCTGCTGCGTCTTTCAGACCAAGAATTCACAGGACAATTCTTAGACTGGATCCGAAAGACGCAATGAAACCCGTATCGGCGATCACTGGTCTGAAGTGTGTTTCACATTTAAAGCAGTGTCAATCACTCTGCCCATTGCTGGATGCGGGTTTGGGTTTGTTCTGGGTCCGAAACACGGATCCAAACATCTAATAACCTATAATGGAGTCAAAATGCCGTGTGAACATAGCCCTATAGGGCCCACCTGGTCCCAACTGGACTATGTCTATCCCATTTAACAAACGTGTACAGCTTCTGCATCTGACACGACCTTGCCTCTGTGTCCTGTGCAGAAACCATATACATTCAGTAATTAGGAAAAAGCGTGGTCCAATTAGGAGCAGATGTGTCCTGTAAAACTCTATGGTTCCACTGGATACAGCACAAGCGAGATGTGAATGGGGTCTTAGGAGCCTGGAGGCAATCGCTGCCTGACCATCTTGTATGTTGGTTTCAGAGTCTTTTTGCCCCGTCGCGCTTGTGTGGGGTTTTTTTTGCCCCGTCGCGCTTGGGTGGGTTTTTTTGCCCCGTCGCGCTTGTGTGGGTTTTTTTGCCCCGTCGCGCTTGTGTGGGTTTTTTTGCCCCGTCGCGCTTGGTGGGTTTTTTTGCCCCGTCGCGCTTGTGTGGGTTTTTTTTGCCCCGTCGCGCTTGTGTGGTTTTTTTTTGCCCCGTCGCGCTTGTGTGGTTTTTTTTTGCCCCGTCGCGCTTGTGGGGGGGTGTTTTTTTGCCCGTCGTCGCTTGTGTGGGGGTTTTTTTTGCCCCGTCGCGCTTGTGTGGGGTTTTTTTGCCCCGTCGCGCTTGTGTGGGGTTTTTTTGCCCCGTCGCGCTTGTGTGGGGTTTTTTTTGCCCCGTCGCGCTTGTGTGGGGTTTTTTTTGCCCCGTCGCGCTTGTGTGGGGTTTTTTTTGCCCCGTCGCGCTTGTGTGGGGTTTTTTTTGCCCCGTCGCGCTTGTGTGGGTTTTTTTTTGCCCCGTCGCGCTTGTGTCCCTGTTGACATTGCTCTTCTTTTCCTTCGCCCTACGTCACAGGGCTCCATGTAACCACCACTAATTGGCTGATGATAGGTGTTTCCATCGTGGGGTCATTGTTAAGTTTTTCGGTCACTAGTCAATATTTGCCCACTTTGTCTAGTTAGTAGAAGTCTGTCAGTTGTGTTGCGCGGCCTCAGGGCTTGTCATTATTGCTTAGGGTCCATTGACTCGGGCACCGTTACTGTGTGGAAGAAGCGCGATAATTATTTTCAAGGGAATCGCCAATATTTTTTGCTAATTACCGTATAACAAGACGCTGATACACGTTCCTTTCTTAATAATCTTATTAATGCAAGCAATACATGATCTCTGTGGAAGCCTCCTCCTTGCTTTTTATTATTATTATTATTATTATCGTTTATTTTGGAGAGCCCTTGGTTCCAGGGCGCTGTACATTTCAGGCGGGTACATAAATAACATTGGTCAGACAATTACAAAGTGACAATAAGTGACTAACAACTGGTACAGAGGGAAAGAGGTCTCTGCCCACGAGGGCTTACACTCTACAGGGGAGGGGTGAAGAGACAGAAGGTGAGGGGCAGACATGTTTGTGGGGCGGAGCAGTGCAACCCGGTTAATGTTGGTTATAGGCTCCTGAAGGGGTAGTTTTTCAGGTTACGTTTGAACCCGGGTGAGAGAGGGGGAGAGTCGGATGTGTTGGGGCAGTGAGTTCCAGAGTGTGGGGGAAGCATGGGAGAAGTCTTGGAGACGGTTGTGTGAGGAGCTGATAAGGGGAGAGCAGAGGAGAAGGTCCTGTGAGGAGCGAAGGTTGCGTATGGGGAGGTATTTAGAGATTAAGGCAGAGATGTATGGAGGGGAGAGGTCATGGAGAGCTTTGTAGGTCAGGGTTAGTAACTTGTAATGAATTCGCTTTGGGGAATGGGAAGCCAGTGAAGGGATTGGCAGAGGGGAGAGGCAGAGGAGTTTGCGAGGAGAGAGGTGAATCAGACGGGCAGCAGAGTTAAGGATGGATTGGAGGGGAGCGAGGGTGCTAGCTGGGAGGCCACAGAGAAGGATGTTGCAATAGTCGAGGCGGTAATGACGAGGGCGTGGACCAGCATTTTTGTGCTTTCAAGTTAAGAAATGAGACGGATATTCGGGAAATATTTTTTCAGGTTGGAGTACAGGTGGAGGTAAGGGTTTGGATGTGCGGTTTGAAAGACAGATTGGAGTCAAAGATTATCCCAAGGCAGCGGACCTGTGGTGATGGTGAGAGTGTAGCCATTAAGGCCTCGTTCACACGGCTTATTTGCCGACGGATTGGTGCCGTATTCCGCCCGGATTTGCGCTTTTAATACGGCCCCAAATCCGTCGGAGTCATTACGGTAATCCACTGCTCTCATAGAGAACAGTGGGGAAACCGTCGCACCCCCCGCTCGGCGAATCCGCCGGGCGGGAAAAACTGAATAACATTATTTGCGCGAACCACCGAAACAATGCTTGTTATGGGGCCGGGAGGGGGTGCCCCCGCCGCGCCCCGGGCCCCCGCCCCCTTCCCCCCCGATTCACGGCGGTTTTGGCGCTCAATAGGGCGCACAAATCCGCCGGAAAAAGCCTGTGAACAGGGCTAACAGGATGGGGTTCAGGTGGGGGGAAAGGGGTGGGACGGTGGGAAGATAATGAATTCAGTTTTCCTTAAGATACGTCCCCACGGCAATGGTTTTCAGTCGGATTTACAGAAGGTTTTCGGATTTCAAAACAGTCAACCATCCCCATAGGCTTAAAAGGGAAATTGCCAATTTTTTTTTTTAGTTATTAAACAAATTTTCCTGATTGTAGATTTCTTTAAACAGAGCGGGAATTTTCAACGATTTTTAGGCCTATGGCCAAAGTAAAAACTGCAGGATTTAAAGAATTTTAAAAAAAAAATTGAAAGGATCGGGAAAAATTTAAAAAAAAATTAACCAAAAATTCCTAAAAAAAAAAATTGTTTAACATAAAATTTGGGGTTAAACAATGTCAATTTTTTGATGACATTTCCTTTAAATTTTCATCCCGGGAAATTTGTTTTTTTTTTTTTACATCGCCGGGTTCATAAAAAATTTGATCATGTGAATTAAAGGGGACGGCTTAATCCGCAAACTGCGGACAAAAGCTGTCCCCCTAAATGCAAAAAAAAAAGACAAAATACCGGTCGGAAAATCCGACCAGTATTTTGTCAATGCTGTGTGAGCATTGACGGGGCTTTTTTCAGATCCCTTTTTTTCCCCCGGGGACCCAAAAAAAAGCATTAACAATGTGCAGTGTATTTAATTTTGTTTCGGTGTAAAACAGCATTGGTGTTCAGAAGGTGGTCCCGGGGTTTGGGGTTTTCTTGTGTCTTTTTAATGCGTTTTTCAGATTGTCGTGTCAATTCTACTTGCGTTTTACGCAAGTGAAGTCCCCATAGGAAACAATGGAGTGCGCTTTTGAAGCCTGAAAAACAAATTGGATTAAAATTTGAATGTCTGTGATCTGAAAGAAAATGCATTGAAAAACACATGCAAAACATAGCAGATGCGTTTTTGGATACGTTTTTGGATGCAGTTTTCAATGCCTTTTTCATACAATGACAAACTGATCCAAAAACGGATCCAACACGGCGTGTGAACATACTCTTAGGGTATGTTCACATGGCGTAATTGCGGCGCATACAGGACTCCCACGGCACGGGGGGGCCGACAGCCCGCCGGCCCCATAGACATGCATCACTCGCGGCGCATATTCGCCGCGAATATATGGCATGTCACTTATCTCCCCCCACGTACAATACGATCGTATTGTACAAACAGGGAAAAGAGGCGTAATCCATAGTTCTCTATGAGAGCTATGGATTACCGTAATGATTGGGGCACGTTTCGCTCGTATTAGAGCACAGTATGCCATGAAATGCGTGTGAACACTTAAAGGGGTTTTGCCACGAAGTAAAATCGACGTGGGAAGCTTGCAAATGAAATAACAAACATTTTCACCATTCATTATTATTAAAAATTCTGCACCGTTTTGGTTTTAGCTGCTCCTTTAGTGATCCATTGTTTACAGCTCGTCTCCAGGGGATACGACCAGGGCTGAGAGCTCCTCAGTCCTGGTCAGACATGCTCAGACATCACCTCTCCTCTCAGGCAGCTACTGAGTGTTCAACCCTTAGGTGCGGTCATTCTGCTCCCGTCCTCTGTACTCCTTAGTAATTAGTCAAACAGTACAAATAAATAAGAAAGAAACCTCAATGAGGTCTGTGCATTGATAAAGAGAAAAAAAACACGTTTGGTTCCTGCAGGGATTTGAACCTAGGACCCTTGTGCCTGGAGGCAAAAACTTTACCTCTCGGCTACTCACAATGCTTTACATAAACAGACCTTTCTTTGACTAGAGAGAGGAAAGGCGTGGTGATGTCATCCTGCTGGGTCACATGATATGCAATTCAAACAATCACACACGCCCCCTTCTGAACACACAGCTGACGAGCTGGATACAAGTGGTATGAAATGAGATTGTGGCAAAACCCCTTTAACATTCAACTTAGCCATAGATCAATCACCATTTGTTACTTCTCATCAACTTTATTCCGAGTGTATAAACATTTTGTAGCACTTTATATACATTTTTTTTTAAAAAAGTAGCAAAAATGTGGATTAGGGTATGTTCACACGAGTGATCTCCAATGTGCGTCTCATTAGGTCTTTCGGATCTGTTCCAAGAATTGTCATATCAATTCTTGGTCCGGAAGACGCAGCAGGAGCCCTATAATAAACTATGGGGTGCGATCCTGCTGCAGCCGACATATAGCCAAACACAGCTGCCTGCTGGATCCGTTTAGGATCCGATCGCCGATGCGATTTTCGGATCCAAAATCTGATCCAAAAATGCCGTGTGAACGGGGCCTTACTCATATTTTTTGTGGAATCAATGCCTATTCGTTCCACAGTCAATATACTCTCCATCCAGGAGAGAGGAAGAGCCGGACATCAAGTTGTATGCACAACTGTGCAACGTTTCAGAGATTTAAGGTTGCTTTCACACAGCTCAGTGTTGGTGCGGTTGTAACTGCCCTCCAATAAATCTGCCTTTATTACCAGCAAGCTTTTTTTTTAAACTTATTTAAAGGGAACCTGTCACATAGGTTGTGCCCCCCCTTGCTGAGGGCAGCACAAGCTAGTGTCAGACCTGCTGTTTCCAGCGCTGTGTCCCTTAATCTGTAAGATGCTGAAGTTTTAGAGCATTCACCCCTCAAATCTTATTCATGAGCAGGTGTTGGCCCCGCCCACCAAAGGCTAGGTCCGCCCACGGACAGTTATTCACATGTTTCTACCTATTCAAAGTAATAGGTTTATCAGTTGAGGTGGGCGGGGGCTAGAATCAGGTGGGCGGGGCTTGAAAAATGACTCTTTATATGACTCTTTTTAGGTTAAAACTGCAGATTTCAGCATTAAATACTCTAAAACTGCAGCATCTTACAGAATAAGGGACACAGCAGGTCTGACACTTGTACTGCCCCTCAGCGGGGGGGCAAAAACATGTGACAGGTTCTTTTTTTAAAATTTTTTTGGAAAGTGATTTAATCAATGAGGGGTGTTTCTAACCCCCAAAACTTTCAAACCCCCGTAATTGTTATTTTTAAAACCCTTGAAAGACTTTTTTCCAAACGATTAGAAACTGAAAAAAGCTTCTGGTAAGAAGGAGTTTTAAATTTGGGGCGCAGTTAAAACTGCACCAAAACTGCATGTCTAAACTCCCTAAGCCCCTGTTTTAACGGCTTAATTGCGGGGCTTTAAATTTCGCCCCCCAATTTCGCCTGGGGGCGGGGAGGAGCGGGCGGTCGGGACCTCGCCGGGCCCCTAACATGCATTCCGCGGCTAACCCGCTGTAATTCACTTCACCCCCCCCCCCCCCCCCCCCCCGCGGCGGATTCGCCCAGGGGGAGAGGAGCTAATCCATAGTTCCCATGAGAACTGGGGTTTACCGTAAAAAGGGGATATTCCGCTAATTCCCGCCTACGGCGCGAATTACGGGCTGAAATACGTGCCCAAATAAGCCGAGTGAACATGGCCTAACACCTCAAGCGAGGAAAAAAATGGGGTGTAGTCCTGAAAAAATCGCACAGATGTGCGACAAAATCGTTTTCCGGCCCTTTCCTTTCCCCTTCCTTGATGGAACATTATGGCCCCTGCAACGAATGGACTTGATTCCACAAAAATAAGAAATCACATTTTTGCTACAGTACTTTTTTTAAAAAATTTATAAAGGCTACAAAATTAACAAGGTAATCAAGTTTTTTTTTTTTTTTTAATGGGAGCGTGCTTTTACTTCCTTCTGATGTGGACAACCCCTTTAAGGCTTTACAGCTGTTATTGAGCGCCATGTATGCTGCGATCAGGAATGTAGAGACGGTAGTAAGACATCTCTGTGCGGAGAACCTGGCTGCCACTTCTAGAATGTCCTTGCATGTTAGGCTATTTTTCACACGGCTTAAAAGGGGCGTATTTAGCCCTAATTACGCGCTGTAGGGCCGAATTACGGGTGGAATACGTCCCATCATTACGGTAACCACAGTTCTCATAGGAACTAGAATTTTCGCCTTTTCCCCCCGGGGTACAATTTAAACGTATTTTACACGCAGGGAGAAAGCGATCGCTGTATTTTTTTCTCTCAGGGAAATAAGAATTTTTTGGGCCACGACAATAATGAAAAGGGAAAGGGGTAATCTTTTTCTGCACCGGGGAGAAGGGGGGTTTTTATTATTAAAAGGAATTGCTGGAAATTTAGGGTATTTTC
>JAODAL010079229.1:0-12647 GCA_025379985.1 Phyllomedusa bahiana | reverse complement strand
TCTCATGATCGAGTGAATTTATATTTTCAAGAATAAGCAATAGCAATTGACTTTCTTTTTACTTGCTACCAAAAAAGATATACCGTATTTATTATTTCTAAAATATACAAAAATTATACAGAAGCTTTACATAAGAGTTTATAGCCTTGAGGAAGACGGCCCAAATTAAAATATTGATTGACATTCACAAAATAGTATGTTGTGTCATGCTGTACTATTTCTGCTCAATTTTCCGGTATAGGTTTATTTTTCTAACTAACTACTGCTTAAGTATCTGTCTCTGAACACTTTCTCTATCTTAAATTAAATGTGAAAAATAATTGTTTGTCAAACACAATGAAATATTTTGCTAAAGTGTTTCAAAGTTTTCAGATACTTAAAGGGGTTGTCTAACTACATTGATTCTTCTTACCTCAGTCCGGTTTTCTTGGTTTCATTTTGAATTCAAGGGAGTGTTTACTGGCTTCTACTAGGCTGCAGTAGAAACCAGGTTTGTGGCTATAGCAATCAGTGCTGGCAGCCTATCATAATAGGTTGAACAGGTCTGTAGCTATAGCAACCTGAGGAGCTGATGCTGCCCATACAAGAGGGGATACCTAGGAATGGGCAGGACACTGCTAATGGACATATATCGCAAAGTTACTTGTTTTTGCAAGATCTTTAACATGAAAAGCAATCCTTGCAGTGAGACAACCCCTTAATGGATAAAATTATAGAACAATATTCATTCAATTTACAATAACATATGTTACAATATTAACATAATATTTTTATAACATGAACAGTTAGAATTGCAAAAAAAAATCTATATAAAGTGGGGAAAAAAAGTATTTAGTCAGCTACCGATTGTGCAAGTTCTCTCATTTAAACAGATGAGAGGCTTGTAATTGACTTTATAGGTAGACCTCAACTATGAGAGACAAAATGAGAAAACTAATCCAGAAAATCACATTGTCTGATTTGGAAAGAATCCATTTGAAAATTATGGTGGAAAATTAGTATTTGGTCACCTACAAACAAGCAAGATTTGTGGCTCTCACAGACCTGTAAATTCTTCTTTAAGAGGCTCCTCTGTCCTCTACTCATTACCTGTAGTACTGGCACCTGTTTGAACTTATTATCAATATAAAAAACACCTGTCCACAACCTTAAACAGTCACAAATCCAAACTCCATAGGTGAAAACCAAATACTGTCGAAAGGGCACCAGAAACAAAAATTGTAGCACTGGACCTGGCTGGGAAGACTGCATCTGCATTAGTCCAGTAGCTGGGTGTGAAGAAATCAAGTGTGGGAGCAATAATTAGAAAATGGAAGACATACCAGACCACTGATAATCTTCTCGATCTGGGGCTCCACTGAAGATCTCACCCCGTGGGGTGAAAATGATAACAAGAACGGTGAGCAACAATCCCAGAACCACACGGGGAACCTAGTGAAGGACCTGCGGAGAGATGGGAAATATGTAACAAAGGCTACCAGCAGTCACACACTACTCCGCCCGGGACCCAGATGATGCAGTGCCAGATGTGTCCCACTGCTTAAGCCAGTACATGTCCGGGCCCTTCTGAAGTTTGCAAGAGAGCATTTGGATGATCTGCAAGAGTATTGGGAGGATGTCATATGGTCAGATGAAACCAAAGTAGAATTGATTGGTAGAAACACAACTTGTCATGTTTGCAGGAGAGAGAATGTTGAGTTGCATCCACAGAACACCATACCTACTTTGAAGCATGGGGGAGACAACATCATGCTTTGGGACTGTTTCTCTGCAGAGGGACCAGGATGACTGATCTGTGTACATGAAAGAATGAATGGGGCCATGTATCGTGAGATTTTGGGTGCAATCTTCCTTCCATCGGCAAGGGCATTGAAGATGAAAAGTGGCTGGGTCTTTCAGCATGACTTACTCAAAAAAACACTGCAATTTTTTGGGCATATCCACAGCTCAATGGCTGGACTAGACTGAATCCAGCAGCAGGCATCTCTGGCCTATATGCTACCTGGGAAAATTAACAGGTGCAGCTAATTGCTGAGAAACAGCTCACATATCCTCACTGCTAGGGGAATAATTAGATGATAAAAAACTGCACATTAGTTTAATACCTTTTCACACCATCATGCAAAAAAGCCACAGTATAATGCATGGGGAGATTGCAGAAATGCAAATATACCAATAAAACAACCGCTCACATACCCTCAGTGCATGAGGGGGTTGGTTGCTGGTACTACAGTTGCATATAAATAAGGCGATACAGAAGGGTGCCATAAATACAGATACATGTGGTGTACCATGCTGGCTTACAACCTATCAGACTGTCTTTCCAAATTTTCTGGATTTGTTTTCTCATTTTGTCTCTCATACTTGAGGTCTACCAATGATATCAGGACTTATCATCCTGTCCTTCACCGCGCCAAACAAGATTATTTCACTGTCCTCATCTCAACATTACAAAACAACCCAAAACTCCTCTTTGACACCTTCCATTCCCTCTTCAGGCCTAAAGCTCAGGCCCTGTTCACTGATCTCTGTGCTGAAGACCTGGCCACTCACTTCAAAGAGAAAATCGACAAGATTTGGCAAAATATATCTCAGTCCCGAAGTAATACCCATCCTATCCCCTCCCACTAGTCCTCTAGTCTGCTATCAGACCTTGACCTGATGACAGAAGAAGTGCCCAGGCTTCTCCTGTCTGCTCGCCCCACCACCTGCTCTAGTGACCTCATTCCCTCCCACCTCATCCAGTCAATTTCCCCAGCTGTCATCGCTTATCTAACTACAATCTTCAACCTCTCTCTCTCCACTGGGATATTTCCATCCTCCTTTAAACACGCCATCATAACCCCTTTACTTAAAAAGCCCTCTCTGGACCCATCCTGCGCTGCTAATTACCGACCAGTCTCTAATCTTCCCTTCATCTCTATACTCCAGGAACGATTGGTCTACTCTCGTCTAATCCGATATCTCTCTACTAAGTCTCTTCTCGATTCTCCACAATCAGGCTTCCATACTTTACACTCAATAGAAACTACTCTAGTTAAAGTCTCCAATGATCTCCTCACTGGTAAATCTCAGGGTAACTACTCGTTGTTGCTTCTCCTGGATTTCTCTGCAGCGTTTGACACTGTGGATCACCACCTTTTTCTTAGCATGCTCAGTGCCATTGGTCTCCAGGATAGTTTCCAGAACAAGGGGCATCCTGAACGTCTTGAGGAATGAAAGTCTCTACATAAAAATAGAAAGGAATTCTTTACTATCAGAACAGTGAGACTGTGGAACTCTCTACCAGAGGAACTTGTCATGTTGAATACACAAACAGAGTTCAAAAAGGGTCTGAATGCATTTCTAGAGTGCAATAATAAAACAAGTTATAGCGACTAGGATTCTGGAGAAGGGTTGCTGATTCAGGGATTTATGGTGATTGTCATATTGGAGTCAGTAAGGATTTTTTTTCCCTAAAATGAGGATTGGCTTCTACCTCATGGAATTTTTTTGCCTTGCTCTGGATTAACACTATTGGACAATAGGCTGTACTGGATGGATGTCTGTCTTTTTTCGGCCTTACAAATTATTTAACTATAGCTCTCTACAGCCTGCAGCATTCGTGCAGCCCCAAACAATGTAAGTCCCACCATCATGTTGACTGTAGGCAGGACACACTTGTCTTTGTACTCCTTAACTTATGCTGCCACACACTCTTGACACCATATGAATCAAATAAGTTTATCTTGGTCTCATTCGACCACAGGACATGTTTCCAGTAATCCATGTTCTCAGTTTGCTTGTCTTCAGCAAACTGTTTGTGGGCTTTTTTATGCATCATTTCAAGAAGATGCTTCCTTCTGGGACGACAGCCATGTAGACCAGTTTGATGCTGTCTGCATCCCTCACCCCGCTAACTTCTGCAGCAATTTTGGCAGCATTCATAGGTCTATTTTGAAAAGACAATCTCTGAATATGACAAGGAGCACATGCACTCAACTTCTTTGGTCGAACATGGTAAGACCTGTGCTGAGTGGAATTTGTCTTGTTAAACCGTTGTATGGTCTTGGTCACCATGCTTCAGCTCAGTTTCAGGGTGTTGGCAATCATCTTATAGCCTAGGCCATCTTTATGTAGAGCAATAATTCTTTTTCACTTGAGAACTTGTAACACTAAAGAGTCACATGACACCATGGAGGGAAAATGGCATATCGGGCACAATTTGTCCATTTTAACTTAGGGGTGTACTCATTTTTGTTGCCAGCTGTTTATACATTAATAACTGTGTTCTGAGTTATTTTGAGGGCATACCAATTTTACTGTACGTCAAAGTGCCATATATTCAGTGTTATCCCATGAAGAGATATAATAAATAAAATATTTACAAAAATGGATGAAAGTGGTTTTTTTTTTTTTTTTTTACTTTTTGATTTTATATATATTATATATACACAGAGAGAGAGAAAATTATAGGTATGAAGCGCTAACAGCAGGGACGGAGCCTACTTCATCCCTGCTGTTAGTGACGACTGCCGGCTGTAGTGATCATCCGCATCCCGCCGCTGTACAGCGCGCTCTTTAGTTGACAGGAGCCTGGAGAGGAGTGATGCTGGGGAAGCTGGCAGAGGGGTTTAACCCGTTAAATACCACTGGCAGCTTCCCGCAGCATCGCTCCTCCTCAACCTCTTGCCGGTCAAAGAGTGCACATTCGGACTATAGGACGCACCCTTATTGTCCCCCCCAAATTTGGGGAAAAAAGTGCATCTTATTGTCTGAAAAATATGGTAGTTATAATTTCTGTTTACCATTCTGTTTATTCTTTGTTCACTTATGGGTTTTATATCTTGAACTGTTAATAGCTAGCAAATCTGAAAAAGCTAGAAAAGAGGAACGAACTAAATGTGAACACATAGAGCGATATGTATGTACGGGGCTGGCGTCCTGTTAGCCCAAAAACTGGTGCAGCTCTGTGCGCTCAATGTATGAGCAGGCGCACTCCAATATTAGGCACATTATAAAGTGCCTGCAGCATGGGGGGCGGGCTGGAGGCGTGTTGCAATACAACTGTAGTATTCTACACATTTATGACTTTAGTATGGCAAATTCACGTGCATTACTGCTGGAACAGGTAGATCAATTTAAAAGTGGTTTACCTGAGCCTGAATTGTCGCTTTTTTGGTTGAAAGCTCTAATCTATGACCCGCAGTAGAACAGGATCATAAATTCAGCACATACCATGTTACTATTGTGTGCCAGAAAATAGCCGCCTGGGCGCCAAAAATCATACATCATAATATCTTAAAGAGAACCTCTCCTGACATGTCTGTTTTAGTAAATACTTGTGTTCCCTGTAGAATAATAATTCAGGAGAATCTTCTCTTATAACTCTGTGATGTTCCTCTGTTTTTAGTTATAGAGATGTATTGTTGAATCACTCAGATGGGTGTTACCACTCCAGTTAGAAAGGGGTATGTCAGACTTTGCCAGCACTGATTGTAATGTGCAGGGACACACCTTTAATTGGTAAAACCCTTTTGACAAAATTGGAAATGGGATTTTTTGGGGGAAAATATCAGGAAAAACCACTCTACAAAGGTATTTAGGGTATTTTTGCTTTTAAAATGGAAAACCCACTAGTTTTTTTTAAAAAATGGAATGTTGGAATGGTCAAGGTTTTCTTTTGAGGCAGCCAAAAAACCTTTTTTTTGATTAAAATTTATTTTCCTAAATTACAATATGCTTTATTTTTTTCAGTACAGCCATTGCAAGTTAAAAAATTTTTTTGAAACCTTGGGGCTATAATTCTATCAATAACTTGTAACACATTCTGAAGCCACCAAAATTTTTTTCCAAAAATAAAAAAAGTTTAAGCATCAAAAAAGTTTAAAAAAAAAATTATTAAACAAAATTTTAACCCTTAAATTTATGACAGTCAAAAAAAGCTGCTAAAAGCTTGTACATTTAAAAACTTTACATTCAATAGACTGGAGCTTCCTCAGGTTCCTGTATAGTGCAGACAGTAAAAATTAACGGGTGCAATTTATAAATTGGGGGGAAAAAGACTTTCCCCGATTCAAATTTTATTCATAACCCTTTTTTTTTTTTTTTTTAATTTTTTTGGGAATTTTTGTGAAACACTCAAGGCTCCTTTAAAAAGTAGACGAGGGGTTATTGAGAGGGGGCAAAAGGGGTACTTTTTTTTTTAGAATTTTTGCCAGGGAGCAGTGTAAAGTACAGCTGAAACCTACACCCCGTTTGTGTCTTTGATTTTATTTTTAATGCACGATACTGTGAATGTGAAAAGGTATAGGGAAAATTTGTGTTGTTTTCATTCAGGCCAGTGTATGAGTTTCACTCATAATGTACAGTGTAAATAAATGGCAAGAATTAAAAATGTTAAAGCTTTCCCTCCCCAGGTGGCTAGGAAAGTCCCTCAGTACAGAAGCGGCAGTTGATGCCAATATTTATTAAGGTTGAAAGGGCACAGTTAAAGAAATGTAATATAAAATGGAACAAAGTATTGTTTTTTTATAAAAATAATAATAATTTTTTTTTTTATTTAATTTGGGTAAATTTTTAAATAAAGTTTTTATAAAAAAATTTTTTATTTTTAAATTTAATTTTTTTAAAATTATTTTTTTAAAAAAAATTTTAATTTTTATTCTTTTTAAAAAAAAATAATTTAATTTTTATTTTTAATTTAACCCAAATATTCGCAGATTTTACAATTTGGAGGGGTAGGTACAGAAAAAAAAACATAAAATTTTTACAATGAAAAGCTACTTAGATGGACAAAGGATGGAGGGCCTGTGAAGAGCTTTCAACTATTAGGTTGTATGGGGGGACGAAGGGTAGAAGTGTAGATTTACAATAGTCCGCCCTGTGACAAAATATGGGGTTGTTTTATGAGAATTTTTGGGTGAAACTGCCCCTAAAAAGACATCTATATACTTAAGTGCCCAAAAAAAAGATGAGTGTGCTGGGAGTGGGGGGGGGGGGGTATTGGGATTCTGGTTGCCGGTGAGAAGATGTTTAGGGTTTTTTTAAAACTATGGAGTTTTGAGGTGCTAATCGCCGGGGGTTAGCTGTTCCAGAGAAGGGTGCTGCACGGTAAAAGTTTGGAGAGGGGCATGGGAGGTTTGGATGATGGGAAATGTAATTTTGATTCATAGCGAGCGGGGGAAAGGGAGAGAGATGAGGGAGGAGATGAAGGGAGGAGTAGCGCTGGGAGCGCTTTATGGGTGAGAGTGAGGGTTTATGCTGTATTTATCTAAAGGGGACCCCAGTGCAGTAAATGACAAGGGTAGGGGTCGTTAGGGTGGAAAGAAAGACAAGCCTGGCTGCTGCATTCAGGACAGATTGGAGAGAGAGAGTTTGCAGAGAGGGAAACCGATAAGCAAGGAGTTAGGCTATGTTCACACGGCTTAAAATGGGACGTATTTCAGTCCGTAATTACGCACCCACTCCCGCCCGCACTCCCGCCCCGCCCCCGTCCACACGGCATAATTGCGGGGCGTAATAAGCCGTGTGAACATAGCCTTACAGTAGTCGAGACGAGAATGAATAAGAGCAACAATGAGAGTTTGAGTTGTTTCCACAGTGAGAAAAGGACGGATTTTGGAGATGTTCTTGAGGTGTAGGTGACAGGATCGGGCAAGGGACTGGATATAGGGGATGAAAGACAGATCGGCATCTAGTATAACCCCCAGACAGCGGGCCTGCTGCCTAGGAGTTATGGTGGTGCCACACACTGAGACAGAAATGGCAGGGTAAGGTCTGTTAGTAGATGGTGGGATGACTAGAAGTTCAGTTTTAGTAAGGCTTAGTTTAAGATACAGGGAGAACATGATGTCAGAGACAGCGGCCAGACAGTCATTGGTGTTTTGTAGCAGGGTAGGAGTAATGTCCCGGGAGGAGGTGTATAGTTGAGTGTCATCAGCATAGAGATGGTACTGGAAGCCAAACCTGCTGATGGTTTGTCCAATAGGGGCTGTGTAGATTGAGGAGAGGACCAAGAACGGATCCCTGAGGAACCCCGACAGCAAGAGGAAGAGGAGAGGAGGTAGGACCTGCAAATGAGACACTGAAGGAGCGGTTAGAAAGGTAAGATGAGAACCAAGCGAGAGCGGTGTCCTGGAGACCAATGGTGCTGAGCATGCTGAGAAGAAGTTGGTGATCAACAGTGTCAAAAGTTGCAGAGAGATCAAGAAGAAGCAACAATCAGTAGTTGCCCTGAGATTTAGCAGTGAGGAGGTCATTGGAGACTTTAGTTAGAGCAGTTTCTGTGGAGTGTAGGGTGCGGAAACCTGATTGTAGAGGATCAAGAAGAGAGTTAGCAGAGAGATAGCGGATCAGGCGAGAGTAGACCAAGCGTTCCAGGATTTTAGAGATGAAGGAAAGGTTAGAGACTGGTCGGTAGTTGGCAGCGCAGGTTGTGTTCAGAGAGGGCTTTTTCAGTAAAGGAGTTATAACAGCGTGTTTAAAGGAAGATGGAAAGATCCCAGTGGAGAGAGAGAGGTTACAGATTGCAGTTATGTGAGAGAGGACAGCTGGAGAAATAGACTGGACAAGGTGGGAGGGAATGGGGTCACTAGAGCAGATGGTGGGGCGCGGAGACAAGAGTAGCCTGGATACTTTTTCTTCTGTCGTCGGGTCAAGAGCTGAGAGCTTTAATGCATCAAAACTAGGCGCCTTATATGCCATGCATGACATATTTGAATGCGCTTAAAAAGGCGCATCAAATATGTTAGCAATGATACGATATGCACCTAGATTTTGCAATGCACCTGGATAGGCGCATTCATTTTGCTTTGCAAGACATACCAGATGCAAGAATTTTGGAAGGTTCGTACTTTCAGGCACACTTTACACCGATTTAATGTGCAGCAAAACTGACATACCATCATCACTTTTCAGACATGTCCCTCATAATGCTGAGAAAAAGAGTGGAAGATCCAATCAATGAGGTTTTTTCCAGATTTCTCTAGGGAAGCTTGGATAAGAGAGCAAACTTTATTGCAATTAGAAAAAGACTTCAGAATGTTGCAGTTGAAATATGCTATAAGATAATGTAACCACCACACATAATGATCACTTACATTTATTCAGCAGTCTAGTATAAGCAAACAGTTAATTACTTTGGTCTAACATAAATTAGTATGTGCTTTTTTTGTATGTTAAATCTATTTGTTGTCATTTAAAACTTTTAAGAGGTTGGATTCGCTTACAGAATTTTTGTTATTTTATTTTTTGTAATTTAGTTTTAGTAATGACAACAATATTAGACATGTATCATGTGGTAGGGAGAAGGGTTTGGGTGGGTAGGGTGTTTAATTGTATTTATAATATGATTGACTTAAAAATAATATCATGGCATGTGAAAAGTGTTAAAGGCAGATTTCAGTCTCAGACATTTATAGCATATCATTCAAAAAAGATGAAAATGATCAGTTTCTGATCTTCATCTGTACAATTGATTCCTGTAAAGTTGCTGATGATTTGCAGTACCATTGAATGTACCAATTGATGTTAACTTGAGGTGGTTGAACCTTTTTTCCACCTTTGATCATACAGAGGAACTGCACTATTTTTTTAGTGAATTTTAAATACATGAACATTAATTTTTCAGGACACCTACTGTATACAGCTTATATTAGAGTTATGATGAGTCAGTAAAGAAAGACATAAGAACAAGGATACAGATTTATTGCAGGATTTGGGGTAAAACCTGATACGTCAGTAAATGTGCAGCAGAGGTGGGCAAAGATGGAAGATGAATATAGAAATGTGGTTTAAAGCATATACTGTATAAAAAAAAGAAATATAGTACTATGGCTAATGCACTCCAGTAGATTTGAAAGCAAATGGTTATCTAATAACATAATAATAGAGGCACCTCTTATATTCCAATTTTACATGATTACCATATTAAGATGCTAACACAACATCATGGACTATGTTAAGAAATATCCTGAATTACATATATTATATAGTTAATTCACATTATTATGACCTAAAATCTAGAGTAAACAAATAGCACAAACAGCAGCTAGATGGACTGGAAGTGACTCAATAAGGTCCTGGTAGGTTGTCACAGGTATCTGTAGCGATGCTTACTGTATGCCACAGCTGCTAGAGGGTGCCAGCATGGTGCATCACATGTAACTGCATTAATGGCACCCTTTTGTATTTCCTTATCTATATGCAATTATAATACCAGCAACCACCCCCTCATACATAGAAGAAGTGTGAGTGGTTGTCTTATCGGTATTTTTGCATTTATGCAATCTCTCCATTTATTATACTGTGGTTTTTCTGCATACTGGTGTGAACAGGTATCAATTTAATGTACAGTTTTTTATCATCTAACTGCCCTCTTAGTGAATGGGGTGTGTGAGCTACTGCTCAGCAATTACCTGCACCTGTTTATCTTTCCCAAGTAGCACAGGGGTTTGTGTTGCCTCCTACTGGGTACAGTTTTTAGTCCAGCCATTGAGCTTAAGTATGGCCTTTGCTGTGTTTTTGCTAGGAGATGATCCATATAGAGAATATGATGATCAAGGTGGTCCAAAAGATATACAATTTGGTTCAAGTCTAGTGACTTAGGGTAGTATTTGAAAGCTTTGGACATACTCTTCAAACCAATATCAAACATTTCTAACCTTGTTACATTATTCTTTATCTTGCTAGAAGAACCCTTCTTCCCCAGGAAAAGACAATCATTATGTATGGTTGTAAGTAATCTGCCAGGATGGATTCATATCCAAATCGGTTGACAGTGCCTTTAACATTGACGAGTGGGCCAGAGAATGCCATGGAAACATTTCCTAGATTATAATGTTGCCACCACCAGCTTGTGTTCTTTCAGAAATGGTTTAATAAACACTGAAACTCTTGGCCCGAACAGTCAAAAATCATTCCTTTTCATACATCTGATAAATAACCCCTTTTACCGGTGCAATATGCAATTAGGCATATGTGTGCAGACAGCACACACCTTATAAGCCCACCAAGGCAGCTCACCATACATGACTTCCTTCATGAGCTACAAGCTACCGCCATTGAAAGTAGAAAGTGATCATAATAATGTGACTCATGTAATTCTATTAAAACGAACATCATAAATATTACATTTACTCAAAAGTTCACCCTGATAAAACTTAAATGTGTAAAAAAACAGTCTACATGTAACTTTATAAAATTTCAGTTCCATAACAAAACATAGAAGGGCTAATAATATTATCATACTATTGAGAAAAATTTTGCATTGCTACATGTAACAATTTAGACTAATTTACTAAATGCTGATAGATTCCGTTACCCTTTACACTATTGTTCTTCCAGTTATTTTTAAGCTATAAATTCCAGCTTCAGCATGCTTTAGTCGAAAACAAGATCGTCAATATAGTCAACTTACAAGATGAGTTCTGCTACATATTCTTTATTAACCTGTACCATGGGTAAAATAAAATAAAATATATTTATAACTGCATATCACCATGGTTTTAGGAGGGATTAGTCATGTCAAATTAGTCTTACTAGCTTTTATAAGGAGATAAGTTCTATACTGAACTAGAGGGAGTCATTGGATGACATAAGTCTCGATTTTTTCAATGCATTTGGTACTACTGCATGGTGTGCACAATTCTTGTACATGAAATAAGAAGGATGGAGGAAAAATGTGTCTTTCTGGGTAAATAATTTAAATATCTTGTCAGGACTGTGCTACTGGCCCTTTTGTATTTTTTTAGCGTCCCAGCCAGGGTGTGCTTGGGTTTTGATGGTTAAGCACTTGAGCCCAAACCCTGGCTGTGGCGGGGACTTAAACCTTTCCCGTCAGCCCCGTCCCCTTTTGGTGATTGCTTTTGGGTCCACTGTTGGTTTTTGCTCTGCTGTGTTGTTTCCTTTGGGTTTTCTGAATTTTGGGGTTTTTTTTGGGGTTTCTCTCTTGTTTTGTCCTTTGGTACTGCGTATACTTCTGTTTTGACTCCAACCCCCTATTCTCTATTTGTTGTCTGTATTCTTCTGCTCCCCATTTGTCTTCTCTTTTTCTTCTGTCTGTTGTCACCCGTTTACTAGGGTATATTTCAGGGAGAGGTTTGAGTGCAGGGTCACCCTTCTCGGGGCAGGTGCTCTGTCGGCAGGGCAGCCAGGACAGTTAGGGCTCCCTTTTCAAATCGTCCGATGACATCCATCTGCTTTGGGTAATTACTTGCAGTAATTTACTGGGGCACTGTTGGTAGTCCCCGGTTCATTTTGGCATTAACAACTTACTGTAGTTGACAATAGCCCTTTCAGCCCCTTATGCCAAATGTTTATTTCCACATAATGCATAGGTGCTTTTCAGTTTAAAATTGCCTATCCAGATGGCTTTTTGTCCCTAAAACCTTTCAAACAAAAAACCAAATAGTTCCCCAAAACCATTCAGTTTCAGAAATACTGCCACATTTGACCTGAAAACCTATAATCATCCCTTTTTGTACATCCTTTTACCTATTACAGCAACAAGGAATATGTGTGCAGTCCTTCGCACACCTTATAACCACCAAACCAGCTCATGACACATAAATTTTGTCATTAGGACACAAGGAGCCACAAAATCCCTTTTTTAAGTGATGTCCTGTTGACATTAAAAGGGTGTGATCATAATAAAATTTTAAATTTTA
>JAODAL010079228.1:0-12647 GCA_025379985.1 Phyllomedusa bahiana | reverse complement strand
CCTTATAGCTTGAGGGTTTACTTTGTTTTAGTGTCCCACGGGATTTTTGTATTAGAGGGGTTTTATTGCCTTTTCAGTGTGAAACCTATGCTTGTGTTTTTCACATATATTTTTAATTGTGCCGGGGCCAACGTAGGGTTTTGTTTTTCCTTTGAGTTGGGTTGATCTTTTGGCTTGTGCACACAGCTCCCCTCTTTTAAAAGTGCAGGATAAATCCAATTGCAATTTCCTACCACTCCGGGAAAAGGATGCAGTCTGTTTGACCCCTAGTGAGGGGAAAATTTGTTTTTTGGTGGGGGGACTCACCTGCCCCGGGGGTTTCCCTAAAAGTTTTGGGAGGTGGCTTAATACAATCTTTGATAAATACTGTAAACTAAGGTCCCGGGTTTTTTCTTTATTTTCTTTAGCAGTAATCCCTTTCCCAAAATTTTTCCCTTTTATGTTTGAGGTTTTTATTTGTCTTTAGTTTTTGCCACTGATATTTGTATTAGATGTTTTATATTCCCTTTTTCAGTGTCCCACCTAGGTTTGGGTTTTTTTAAACAATTATTTTATATGGGGCAGAGAAAAGTTGTTTTGATTGCTAGGGGGTAACAAGACAAATCTTACTGCTGCCAGTTTTCATAAAAAGGGCCCCTTGGGACAATGTATAAAAAACTGTCTAGGGTCAAAAAAATTCACTTTGTTCCCCCTTTATAAACAATCAAAATCCCCCTTTAATTTTTTATGTGCTCGGAAAAAATTTGGAGGGCGCTTTTTGTTTGGTTTGTTTTAAAGCAAAAAAGTGGGGTTTTAGCCTGGGCCCTTTTTTCATTTTGGGGCCCCTTTTAATGTTTCAATGTTTCTCCATTCCATTTCTCGGGCTAGTGTCATTAAATCTTTTTTTTTACGGTTTAAAAATATGTCAAATTTAAAGGGTTTTTGGCAAAAAGAACATAGTTCGTTTTTATTTTGGGAAAGGTCACTGAATGTCACTCCTCTGTAAGTTTGCCAAGAACATTTCCATTCACTGATTGGGAACAGAGATCTCACAACACAAATTTGTTGGGGTGTCGCAGGGCTTTTTTAAAAGGGGGGTTTGTCTCGCTACAAGGATTGTTTTTTATGTTAAAGATTTTGAAAAAAACAAGTCACTTTGCAATATGTGCTTAACAGTATCTCCCATTTGAGATACCCCCTTTTTTATGGGCTGCTCAAATCTGCAATAGTTGGGTTTTTTCACAGTTTCCCTTTCCCCCTTTTAAATATTATTTTTATTATTATTATTATTTTTTTTTAGACGCCCTTATTTAAAAGAGTCTGTAATTCGGGGGGGGAATATACAGTACATAAAATAGGTCAAAAAATGTAAAGGGGGAAATAACTAAAAAATGGTAAAGGAGGGAGGGTCCTCCCATTTGAGGGTTTTGCCCCGGGTTTCCATATTTGTTAAAGCGATTTGGTTGGTTTATCGAGTCGATCGATAGTCGTTGTGGGGCCGCTATCGAAAAAGGTTTTTCAAATAGTGACCCATGGATTATGCACGAGGGCCCATTAAAGTTAGGGAGAGCAAAAAACCCCTTCATTATTACACCCAAACAAGGCTGGAGAAGTTTAAAATTAAATTTCCAAAACCCGTCAAAGGGGATACGTGCTACTCTTGGGCAACACACTTAGGTTTAAAAGTCCAAAAAAAAAAGTCACAGCCCTTTTTATCCCCCTGTCTTGTCCACACCCCGGGACCCTTAAACCTGCATCCCCCACAAATTTAAAAAAGTCCCAGAAGGCAGTATGATTTAAACCCCTCTGTTATTGAATGGAATTATTTTCCCGGTGGGGGAAAACCCCGCAGACCCCCCCAAAACCTGCGGGGACCCCCACTTTAAAAAAAAGTCCCGCAAAAAGGTGTCTTTCAACCCCATTTAGTTTCACTGGCCTTTTGATATACCTGCCCTGGACGCATTTATGACCATTAAACCTGTTGACCCCCAAAATTAAAAAACGTCCCGGGGAAAAAAAGGAGTTTGTTATGTTGTATCTGTTATGTTTTGATTTTAAATAAATGTTTTTTTTTGCACCTTTTAAATTTCCCACTGGGGTAAATTTTAAAATTGGCTTTTTTAAAGGGATTTGGGTAGATTCTGCGTCAATAAAAACAGTGTGGGTGCGAAAAAGTCAAAAAAAAAGAAAACTGTTTTGTTTTGTTATAATAAAGGTTTATTTTTTGCCCCTTTTTAAATTCACGGGTGGTAAAATATAAAAATTTGCTTTTTTAAACCCCCTTCCACCCGGGGCCGGGATTTTGCCCAGGGGGTTTTGGGGGGTTCACGCCCGGGGAGGGTATGGTTACGTTTTGAGGATGGCGAATTTAAAGGCCCGATTTCCCCGGGATCGGCGGGGGGTTTTCAGCTGTAAAATTACAGCTGACTTTCCCGCAGGGCGGCCCCCCGCCCCCGGTCGCTCCGGGGGGGGGGGGGGGCCGGTTAACCCCTTAATTTTTGGCCAATGGGTGCAATAATTAAGAGAGACGAGGAGGGATCGCCCCTCCTGCGTTCGGGCGGGGGGCGCGCGCACGGATGGGCGACCCGTGCTGCTCCTCCCTCCCTACAGACACCAGGGAAAGGCAGGGGAATGCCTTCGGGTTGTCTATGACGCAGGGAGCCCGGCCGTCCCCTGTGGGAAAGCCCCGGCATCTTTGACTGACGGGTTGTCATGGGAAAACCAGTCTTTGCAACAAAGCAAAGTACTGTTTCCCTATTAAAAGAGAGATCTAAGATCTTCTTTAAAACCCCCTAGGGGGAAAAAAAGTAAAAAAAAAACGGGGAAAAAAGTAAAAAAAAAGGAAAAAAAAAGTAAAAAACCCATGTAAAACAAAAACAAAAAAAATAAAGAAAAAACCCTTTACACCCCTTTTCCCCCTTTAAAAAAGCCAATGCCCAAAAAGGATCAAAAAAAAAATTTAAAGTACCCCTTTATTTGGTATCGCCGGGGTGCGTAACGACCTGCCCTTTTAAAAATCTGTCATGTTAATTCCCCCGGGTATGGTAAAACGCCGAAAAAAAAAACCCCCAAAAAAACAATCACAAAATTAAGATTATTGTTCACCCCGCAGATTTAAAATGGAAAAAAAAGCGAAAAAAACCCCCTATAAACGCCAAATTTGGGTCCCAATTTAAAAAAAGGTCGGGTTCTTTCCCGAAAAAAAAAATTTCCTATACGTCTGTATGGGAAAAAAAGGAAAAGGGTAGAGTTTTTCAAAAGATAGCGATGCATAAATTTGTTTTTACACACTAAAAAAATTTTTTTTTTTTTTTAAAGGCTTAAACATAAAAAAAAACTATATAAAGGGTATCGTTTTTAAATCGTTAGCGCCCCAAAAAGAGAAAAGAAATTATTCAGGTTACGGGAAAGGGTAAACCCCTGTTAAAAAAAAAAAATAAAAAACACTACTAGGATTGCAGTATTTTTTTTCCCCCGGGCCCTTTCCAAAAAAATGGATTTAAAAGCGATAAAAAAACCCTTCCCCCCCAAAAATGAAAATAAAAAAAACCGTCAATTTTTTTCTTGAAAAAAAACAACCCCTACCAGCTCCAAGCACAAAAAAATTTCAAAGTTAAGGCTCTGGGACTAGGGCGATGCAAAAACCCATTTTTTCCCCTGGTTGAATAAAAGTGTTTTTATTGTATAAAAGCACTTTTAATCAAAAAAAAATATACAAAATTGGATACGGTTGAAAATCGTATTGCCCTGTGAGAAAAGCTACCATGTAAATATATCCCGTACAGTGACGCTATAAAAAAAAAAAATTTAAAAAAACATACCAAGATTGCTTTTCTTTTTTTTAAAACATCTCAAAAAAAAAACCTTAATAAAAAGTGAAATAGATAAAATATGCCCCCCGCATAAGGGTCCCAATAAAAATTTAAAATAAATCCGAAAAAAACAAGCCCTTTACACAGTTGGGCACAAGCAAAAAAAAAATTTTAATGGCTGTCAAAATTTGGAAAAACCAAAAAAAACCCGCAATTTTTTATAGACTTATTTCTACTGTGTAAAAGAAATTTAAAAACAAAAAAAAACTATTTTAAAACCTATATCATTGAAAATTGTCCCGCCCCCCATAGAAAAGTTATAACATCATTTACACTGCACGGGGGAATGCTGTAAAATTTTAAAAAATCCCAAAAAAAAAATGACCAACTGGTTTTTTCCCCCCTTTTTTAAATTTCCCAATGCTAAAAAAAAAAATATGGAAAAAACCCCCTGCCCTCCAAAAGCACAGTCACCCCAGATGAATCCCTGGTGGGTGTTTAATTTCCAAAAAGGGGGGTTTTGGAAGGTTTTCCCCCCTGTTCTGTACTTTGGGGGGTTTGCAAATGAACATGGCCCCCCCAAAAACTGCGTTCCCAAAAACCAAATAGCCCCTCCCCCTTATACGCCCCGCCATGCGCCCAAAAAAGCGTTTTCAACCCCAAAGTAGGGTTTTTGCCGAATTGGAAAAAAATTGCTTAACAAAAATTTTTTTGGGGTTTTTTTTTTCCAGGATTCCTTGTTTTATATGAAACATTTTAAGCTAAAAAATTTAGTTTGAAAAAAAATTTTTTTTTTTTAAATTTTTACAGCCCCCTTTTGTTAAAAAAAAAATTTTTGAATCATGGGGGTCTATTACTAAAAGCACCCCCGGATATATTCCCTTTAAAGGGGGGTGTTTTTTAATTTTCGGTCTATTTTGGGGGGTTTATTAAAATTTTAGCACCTTTTGGGGTCCCCAAACCCGAAATTGGGGACCAAATAAAAATTTTTGAAAATGAGACCCAAGGGATTTGTAGGTGCTCCCCTATTCTGGGGTTATGGTTTTTACCCAAAAAATTTCATAGGGCCAAAATTTTGGGGTAACTCTAAAAAAAGGCCAAAACCTGGGGGAAATTTATTAAGTTGATTTACCCAGTCACAAATTTTCCGTTTTTTCCCGTGAATAAAAGGTTTTAAATTAAAAATTTTAAAAAACTGCAAAAAAAAAAGTGAAATTTTGAAATTTTTACCTCCACTTTGCTTTTTTAATTTTTGTGAAAAATTAAAGGGTTATCAAAAAATTTCCCAAAATTTGTTGTAAATTTTTTAAGGGGTCTAAATTTCCAAGAAAGGCCCTAATTATGGGGGTATCTAACATGCAGGCCCCCCCAAAACCACTTTAGAACTGGAGTGGTTCCAAAAAAATTATATTGGGAAATTTTCTTGAAAAAAGTGAGAAATTTTCTACTAAATTTCTAAACCCTCTTTAAAGGTAAAAAAAAAAAAGGGCATTTAAAAAATGTGCCAAAAACCCATAGTGGACATTTTGGTAGATGTAGTTATAAACTATTTTTTGGGGGGAAAAATTATCTGTTTGCACGCAGAAATTTTGCAATTTCAAAAACGCAAATTTTTAAATTTTCATGGAAAATTATATTTTTCACAAACCCCAAAAAAAAAATTTTATGGATAAAAATTTCTTTTCTAACTTAAAAAAACAATGTGTCACGAGGGGAAAAAAATCTTTGATTTTACATGGGGAGGTTTAAAAATGTCAAAAAATTATTCTCACATAAAATGACATATGCCGGTTTCAAAAAAAAGGGCTGTGTCAGGGAAAAGGGCCAAAAAAGGCGGGTCCTTAAAGGGGGGTTTTAAAATTTTTTGTAAAATGCTGGTCAATGAACAGTGCTGGGGGGCGCAAAGTCAAAAAAAGAAAATTTTATGTTTTGATATAAAAAACGGTATTTTTTGCCCCTTTCAAATTCCCCTGTGGGGGGTTTTTATGGGTTTTGCTTTTTTAAAGATTTCTTTTAGAGGTGGTAAATGAAACATTTTGGGGGTGCGCAAAAAAAAAAAAACCCAATTTAAATGTTATGTTTTGATTAATAAACGGTATTTTTTCCCAATTTAAAATTCCTGTGGTGAATATTAAATTTTGTTTTTTTTAAGATTTCGTAGAGGGTGGTCAATAAAACATTTGTGGGTGCGCAAAAGTAAAAAAACAGTAATGTGAGGGTTTTTGTCGAAAAAGGTTTTTTTGGCCCAACCCAAAAACTGTGTGCAAAAGATTGTGGTTTTTTTTTTAAAATTGCGGGTAAAAATTTTAAAAAAAGGGTTTTAAAAAGGGGGTAAAATTTTTGAAAATCTATTTAAAATTTATATTTAAAATTAAACAAAAAAAATGTTTTTCCCAAAAACCCAAAAAACCTAAAATTTCCCCTAAAAAAAAATTTAAAAAATTTAAATTAATATTTTTTTTTTTCATTTTCCCAATAATCCAAAAAAAATTTAATTAAAATAACTTAATTTTTAAAGGATTTTTTTCCCAAAAACAATTTTTTTACAAAAAAAAAGTCTTGGTAAAAAACTTTTTTTTCAATGTTCTTTATAGATAAAAGGGCTTGTCTTTGTTTTTCCCCCCCCCCCCCCCGCCCCCGCCCCCCCCCCCCTCCACGCGTAATTTACGGGGTAGATTTTTAAAAAAAAAATTTTCTTGGGGTTTAAACTTTTTAAAATTTTTTTTTTTAATTTTTCCCCCCCAAAATTCCAAAAAAAAAATAAAAATTAAACAAACCCCAAAAAAAATAAAAAAAAAAACCCCCAACAAACAAAAAAAAAAAACCCCAAAAAAAAACCCCAAAAAAACCAAAAAACCCTTTCCCCCCCCAAAAAACCAAAAAACCCCAAAAAAAAAACCAAAAACCCCCCCAAAAAAAAAAAAAAAACAAAAAAAAAAAACCCAAAAACCAAAAACCCAAAAAAACCAAAAAAAAAAAAAAAAAAAAAAAAAAAAAAAAAAAAAAAAAAATAAAAAACCTTTCATTCAAAAAAAAAAACTCCAAAAAAAACAAAAAAAAAAATCTCAAAAAAAAAAACCCCCCCCCTTCTTTTTTAATCTTTAATTTGTTTGGGAAATTAAAAACCCAAAAACCTTAAATAGATGATTGCAAGATTTTAAACCCTTTAAAATTATCGTTGATCTGGAAATTTCGATCCCATAAAAACCTTGCCGATTTCAACTTTGTGGGAAAAAAAATCGTTTAAACATATTTCACACGGCTTATTTCAAGAAGAATTCGGGGGGGGGGCCCGGTTGGGTGCTCGCAATTCCGGTTTGGGAAAAAAGGGGGGGTTTTTCCCGGGGGCGGGCGGGGGGCCCATAAAATTCCATTATCCAGGGGGTTTTTGCCCCTGGAAAATGGGGCAGGGTCACTTTCTCCCCCCCCCGGGGAAATTCGCCGGGGGGGGGGGTGGACGACGGAATCCATGTTCTCTTTGAAAACGGTGGTTACCTTTTTTACTGCGAGGTTTGGGGTTTGTACTGCAGGGGAAATTTACAGCTTGCAGTACGGCGCCAAACCCGGGCCCCCCAAGGGTTTTAACCCGTGTGAACAGGGGCCTTGGGCCCCGGTTCACAGGGGGTTATTCAACCCGTAATTGCGAGCGGTTTGTTCGCAATTCCGGCTTGAATTTTAAAAGGGGGCGGGTGCGGGGGCGGGGGGGGGGGCACGGCCCCCCGGGCCCCATAAAATTTTTTATCAAGGCGCGTATTGCGCCTGGATAATGTGTTTTGTCAGTTTCTCCCCCCCAGCGGATTTTTCAAAGGGGGGGAGGGCGAGGGAAAATCCACTGTTCTCTATGAGAACATTTGGGATTACCGAAAATTAAATGCGAAGATTGGGCCGTACTGCAGCGCAATCCGGGCCCCAGTAGGGGCCCCAAAATTGCCCCGAAAAAAAGCCGTGTGAAGGGCCCCCTTTAAAAGGGCCCAGATGGCTTTATTAACTCTCCCTTTTCCCCTAAAGGGGATGTTGAGTTTAGATCCCAAAGGGGCAGGTCTGAGTTCTTCTTGATGTATTTATATGCTAGATGCATATGCGTATTACAGGTTACATAAATCCCGGGGTGGGTTAAAAAGGGCAAATGAAATTTAAAACCGGGGACCCTTACCCTTCTCTTGCCCCAAAGGAAATTGCATGTATACTCGTGTAAATCTAAGGAAAGGGACGTCAAACTCATTTTCGCTGAGGGCAGCATCAGTATTTTTTTGGGGCTCCAAAGGGCTTTTGGGGGTTCCCCTAGGGTGCCTGGGAAAGGTTTTTCCCTTAAGCTGGAAAAACTTTACTTTTTTCAGGGTAGAGGGTAGGGAAAGGGTGAACGTAAAACCCTTTGACCCCAGAAAACATTCTTTTCCCCCGTGCTTAGTTATACAGTTACTAGTTTTTTAAGGGCCCAAAAAAAGACGACGTCCACCCAGTTCAGCTATTTTGTTTAAAGTTTTGGGCCAGGGGAAAGGAACAAGAGGTGGGAAGTCAATTATTCTCATTTTGGGGAAAAAAATTTCCCTTCCCCGACCCCCAATTTGGCAATCAGAAAAAAACCCCTGGTTTTAAATTGCCCCCTCTCCGGGAATCCAAAGTCATTTAAAAATTTGTTTTAATTTTTAGCTCTAGAAATGCACCCAGACCCTTTTTAAAAATTGTTATTAAATTTTCCACCTTTGCCAAGTTCCTTTGGCACCCAAATTCCAAGTCTCCGGGTTAAAGTAAAATCCCTTTTTTTTTTTATGTAGAAACTTTTTTCCTTAGGTTTTGAGGTTGCCCCAAAAATGGTTTTTGGGGGAGATCTCCAAAGTGTCTTTTCTCAAAAACTAAAAACCCTTTTTTGTTTAATCTTTTTTGGTATTGGGGGCCCACCAGCCCTTTTATTATTTTTGTTGCCCCCCTTTTCCGGGTTCAAACTTTAAAAAGTTTTCCTGAGAAATGGTCCCCCAAATTTGTACACAATATTCCATGTGGGGTCTAACCGTGTCTTGTATAATGGGAGGGAAAAATTTTTTCCCCATCATGTAAATTCTATCCCCTTTTAATTACCCCTAATCCTTTTTCCCTTGGGCTTTGATGCCGGGACATTGGCTGCTACAATTATTTTAAAATGTCCATTGGATTCCAAGTCCTTCCCTTTTCCACTTTTACCCAGCTTTTTTTCTTTTTTAAACATGTATTAATCTGTGTCTCAAACCTATCTGACTTCTTGCCAGGCCCCCAACTTATTCCAAAATCCTTTGAAATAACCCCATTTTTCCTTTATTGTTTTTATTTCTTTAAAAGAGCTTAGTTCATCTGAAAAGGGTTCGATATTTATTTGTCCCAAATCCATGTGAAAGATCTTTTAATCAAAAAAATTTAAAAGAGGATGGGTCTCAATATTACCCGGGGGTTTAACCCACTAGAAACAGAAACCCAGTTGGGTTTTGTCCCAAATTAATCCCCCAACCTTTTTTTTTAATCTTTGACAGTTGTTCCCCAAATTGAAAACATTTTCCCCCAGCCCCAAACCCTTTCATTTTAAATTCCCCAAAACCTTTTAGGTGGACAGTTTTCAAAGTTTAAAAAAAAAATCTAGTTATACAAAAACCCAATCCCTTAACCAGTCCATCTGAACTAACTTCCAAATGGGAAGCTGATGAGATTTTTTTTAAAAGGGAAAGGGCCCCTTCAAAAAACATGTTTGGAACGGAGTTTAAATTTATTTTTTGCACCATAATTTTCCCAAAAACCTGGCAGTGTCCTTGGGAAAAGTGGAGAGTTGGTTCTTCTGCATCCCCCTTGTCCTTTCCCTGTTTTCTGGGGTCAAAGCTCTGGGGGGCCATTTAGAGTGACTTTCCCCCTGGATTCGGCCCGGGCCTGAGTTTGGCGAATGAACAATCCTTTAAAATTTAAATTGGATTTGTCCCTTTGGGATTTTTAACAGACAGTAGTTTAGGGGCTGAGGTTTTTTGGAGCCATTTTCACTTATTTCAAGTAGCTATCTAATTTTTCCTGTGTTTAAAAACCCCAAAATGTATGATTTCCTTTAAAGGGTAAGAATGTATTTTCCCCATATCCCCAAAATAAAAAGAAAAATTTAAAAAGGTTAAGTATCTCCCATTTTCAAAATTTTTCCTAAATGTGTTTTTAAAAATTTCCGACCAAAATTTGTAAAGGGGTCTGGGTTCAGGGGATTTTAATAAATTGGTTCATCACGGTAAAGAAATAAAAATATTTTACACAACATTTTTGTGGGAGCCTCAACTTTTACTTTTATGAATGAAATATAGCGGTTATAAAAAATAACTCCTTTTTTTCTCTGGTATGCCCGGCACGGTTTTTACTATAACAGCATGGCCCAAAACCCATAGATTTTTTTCTACTGTGTGGGATGATGCAGTATTTGACTAAAAGTTACTTTTTTTAGAAATTCCTTGTATGTCATTTTGGAAATTTTAAGCGCATTTGGGAAATTAAGCAAAAGAAAAAAAAAAAAGGGAAAAACAAAAACTTAAAGTTACTTTTTTAATTCACGGGCTTTTTTTCGGCTTTGTTTTGTTCCCAGTGAATGAAAAAGGGGGGAGATTTACTAATACTGTTTAAATTATTTTAGATTTACATAGTGTAAAATGCAGCCATTTGATGCATTTTTTAGACTTTTCTAGTTTAGGCTTACAATTATTAGTTGACTTATTTTTATCCAAATTTATTGTGCCAAAATGTTGGTGATTTTTTTGTTGAAATTGCGGTGGGCATGTTAAACCCCACGGCTGGCCTCTTTGACAGGGGATTGCAAAAATGGGTTTTAGAAACCCAGTTAAAACCCCATTTAAATGTGATAAAAGGCGGTACAGCGAAATTTGCAACAAAGTGGCGAATTGAAATTTTAAAAAAAGCCCCCCCTTTAATCAGCCACCCCAGGGCCCGCAGTTTTTTTTTATGCTTACCTTTTAAATTGAAGTTTCTCTGCCCCCCCTTGAGTTCCCCCTCATTGAGCTTTCCCTCTTTTGCCCACCCAAATAGGCTTTTGACTGGTGCAGAGTTTTGTGTCTTTGAGATTTGTCAATTGGGGACTCCCCCCTCGCAAGGTGGGGACACATGGAAGGGATTTTTTTGGGAACTTTTGTACAAAATTTTACTGGGAAAATTTTTCTACTTGATTTAAAGGGGGTTTATTTCGGCAGGTTGTCTATTTTGGGTTTCTTTCAAGAAAAGCTTTAGGCTCCCCGTTAAATGGGGGGGTTTGGGGGGGGTTTAAGCAGGGGTTTAGCATATAGTCTGTTTATGTGATATTATTTAATTGGCGGGGTTTAAACATGCAGGACAAAAGGGGTACAGAGTTTTAAGGGTTTAAAGGGTTTAAAAAGTATCAAAATATAAACCCCAGATTTACTGAAAGACACCCCCGGGAGTGATGCCCATTTACCCCCAACCAGAAGGGCTAGGGGCAAGGGATGGCAGACAGAGGATGGTCATTTAACCTGGGGATGCTTGCAAAACAGCAGGAGTTTAAAATCTTTTTCCCTTTAAAAATGAAGAAAAATCAGCCAAAAATAAATTTTTGGAAAAGTTTTTTTTAACCTTTGTCTACATGTTTAAGCTAATAAAATGGGGTTTGAAAATTTAACCCCTTTTAAACCGAAAAAAGGCAAAATACAGATTTTGCCGGTTCCCATTAAAGTCCATGAAAAAATTCACAGCAAAATTGCAAAAACTTTCCCACCAAAATTTGCAAGCAAATTTGCCCGTGTGCTTTTAACCTTAGGCCGGGGTTTAAAATTTGGGAAAGGGGAGGCTCAGTTTGGGCTCTGGCGCAGTTTTCCAGCAAAAAGGGAAGGAAAAAAAGTCCCAAGCATTCTTTGGTTTTTTTTAAAGGGTGATTTTAGTAAAAGTTTTGCCTTCGGAATTTAAAATTTTAAATATAAAAAAAACTGCAGTAAAATCGGCAGCAGAATTAGATGTGTCTTAGTAATTTTATGAGATTGAATTTGAAAACCCCCAGGGGCGAGCTTCCCTCTCACCCGGGTGTTTCCTGTCAGGAGGGGGTTTTTCCTTCAGAAAGGCATGTCTCCCCCATAAAAGAGCGTTTTAAAATCATCTTTCGTTTTGCAGTAGGGGGGAAAGGGGTTGTGGGGACAAAAAAGATCTGCAATCCCCCAAGCTCCTTGCTGGGCTATAACCGGGTTATACACAAAAGTGAATGATAAAACCCACTTGTGAGGAAAGACACTCCCCCCCACTTCACTCTCTGTTTCAGGCGGGGGACTGTGTGTTGTGTTTTTTTGGGGGGGAAAAACGGGGGAAATAAGTCTGTGATATATGAAGGGAAATCTATGAGAAAAAACAGTAAATTGTTAGTCAAATTTTCCCCTTAGAGTGGGAGAGGGTTTTACAGTTTAGGCACCCCTTTCAGATATTTGGGTTTCCCCCCTTTTCGGTTTTAACAGCTCAGAGGAGGGTAAACACAAAAGTGTGCAGGCAGCCAATCACAGTGCAGGGCCTTGTCCGGGGCGTTTCCTGTCTGGGGGCGTATCCCAACAGGCTGAATGAAATGCCAGTCAGCCAATCACAGTGCATGGGGCGTGCCCAGGGCTTGATCCATCCAGGGGCGTGCCCTGACTAGCCAATCACAGAAAGGGGGCGTGTCCCGATAGCAGCAGCAAATAGAAAGCATATGCACAGAAAAGCTCTATTTTTCTTTACTAGGTGACTTTGGTAATGCAACCAATTACAAAAGTGCTTTTTTTTCTTCCCAAAAATCTGAGATATGGGGGGGAAATGTTGAAGGGCTTTACGCCTTTTTTTTGGGTTTTTCTCGCCTCCCGGCCCCAATCCCCTTGGCCT
>JAODAL010079227.1:0-12648 GCA_025379985.1 Phyllomedusa bahiana | reverse complement strand
AGGGGGGCTGTGTAAAGCTGGTCGGGGCTCTTGGGTTGAAAGGTTGCCCTTGCACCTCTTTTTGTATTATATACTCATCTGAATAGATCATGTAGACCTTCTGGATATGCTGACACTTTGGGTATTTTTCAGTTTGGAACTTCAGTTGACTTACCCACTGGCAATATGCTGCCTTCCTTCTACTGTACATTTAGGTTTTGGAAGAACAGTGCTGTTCTTTTACTTTTTTTTTTTTTTTAAATCGGTGTCACCAGCAAAGCACCCACACACCATCACACCTCCTCCTCCATGGTAGGAACCGCGTAAGTAGAAACCATCTGCTTCCCTGTTCATATCCCCCTGATATACCCCCCTCCACAATGTGTCTAGTCTTGTGTCTTATTGTACCTTTTCTGATTGGATTAATAGGGTTAGAAATGTATAATTGTTTCTTCGAATTGGCTCTCTCATTCATGCTGCCCTTTGCAATGTGCCTTTGTATTAATGTAGACAAGAATGACGAGGATTGCCGTTTTTGTTTTCTTATTGACCATATTAATGTTCACAATATGATGTGTTTCTGATGTCTACATAAAAAATTTCTTCAATAAAAATACAATTAACCAAAACATCTGCTTCCCTTTTCTGCATCTCAAAATGACACAGTGGTTCAAATAAAAAACATCTCACATTTTGACTCATCAGACCAAAGTACAGACTACCACTGCTCTAATGTCCATTTGCTGTAATTCCTGACAATTCTCTCCTTGTTCCTCTGCAGTGGCTTTTTGGAACCAAACAAAGGTTTGACTCCAGCAGTCTCCCTTTGTCTGGTACTTGACATCTGTGTAGCTTTTATGTTGGCTCTGTTTTGAGGTGCTGTTAATTTATGGTTTCTGAGGCTGGCAAGTTGAATGTATGGCTTTTACGACTGCACTTGAGGTTACCTTCAAAGTTAAAATTTTCCAGAATGACTGGCTTATGGCTTAAAGGAACAATGGACTGTTTCTTTTAGTCGAGTGGTTCTTCCCATTATGCACCAGAAGAGGAATAGGCCTAAACACTGTATGAAACTGTACCAAGCCTACATCTGACCACCACAACCGATTGTCTCAAACACAATATGAAGGCAAGAGAAATGCCACAAAATAACTTAACAAGGCATACCTCCATTCCAACCCGGAGCTTTAACCCTTTGATTGCGGCGGTGCGTGACCGCGGCGCAATCAAAAGGATTCCCCTGCTCTGGCAGGTGATTGGAACACCCGGTGACCAGACAGAGCCCGGGGAACGGCTGCACAGTCAGCCCTGGGGACCTAGAGTGGCTCCAGAGATGTCTGTGTACTAAGCCAGTGACTAAGACACACTGTGTGCTGTCCTAAGCACTGCCTGTATCAGACTGACACATATTATAATGTATTATAATATATTATGCCAATACATTGCTAAGTGGAAATAAAAAAAAAAATTTAACAGTTCTCCCTTCATGGAATTCAAAAAAAGTGTAACCAATAAAAATAAATATTTCATTAAAAAAAAAACTACACATTTGGTATCCACACGACCGTAAACCTATAGAATTAATCTAACACGTTATTTAGCGTGAAATGTGGAGTTAAAAAAAAAAAAAAAACTCAACTGCGTCATGGAAAAAATTTAAAAGTTACAACTGTTGAAACGCAAGGAGGCAAAAACTAAAAAATGTTCTGGTCATTAACTACTTTTCAGGCGTTCGGCTTAAGGGGTTAAAACGGTTTCCTTTACTACTTAATTCTATGTGTGTTCCTTCATAGTTTTTAGGTAAATCAATCTGCAATGTCAAAAGAAAAAAAAATAAGAGCCATGTCCAAACTTATGACTGGTATTTTATATAATCTCAGTGATTTTTCTGGCACAGGTAGTTGTGTGTTCTCTATAGGATGCTATCCTACCTAACAAAAGATTTTCTTTCCATTACCCAATTGAATTGCAATAAATTGAGAAGGCCAACATGGTGGCATCAGGGATTTTAGTGCACTGTATGATCATAAAATGAGATAATTGGTGACTTTAAGAGGTTATCCAGGCTTTTAAAATGACTAGCTTATCCGCAGGATAGACCACCAATATTAGATCGGTGGGGGATCAGACTTTTGGCACCTCTGGTGATCATGTGATTCGAGAGCCAAGGAGCTTATGCAAGTGGTGAATCCTCTTCATTGTTCAGAAATGGTGTTAGTATAGTGCATAGTAAACTCTATACTTTCACTGGCTGAGATGCAAGTCCCATTCCCATTGTAGCCCAGTCCCACTGAAGTGAGTGGGACACCACTGCAATACTTTGAGGTGCAGTTACTAGAACTACAGCACTTAGAAATATGAACAGTGCTAAAACTGATGTAAATATTATATAGTGTTATTGTAGTATAACCCCTTTAAAGGGGTTCTCCAGGAAACAAAATAACACTACATGTCTTAATGAAAAAAATCTTAAATACTTTAATTGAAAAAAAAAAAAAAAAAAGTCTGCTTGTTTTGTCTAGGGGGATAATTATAGAAGAACAAAATGGTCGCCGAGCTCCTTCCTATGCAGAAACCTGTCCTACATGAAGTAGGACAGACAATTACTTCCTGGTTGTGCTGTCTGGCATCACTGGGAATGTGCTGTGCTCAGCCCATCTCACATAAGGGACGGCTCTGCAGAGTAGAAAGGAGACTGAGGGCTGTACACACACACACATATACATATATATATTTTGGTGTGAATATAGAATCTACAGCTCAGCTGGGAGGAAGCAGCAGTTGTGCTGGGAATATCTTCGCCTACTTGCCAACTTTTGAAAGTGGAAAAGCAGGAGATACTAAGTGGCGGTGCACGCAGTGGCAAAAAAAAATAAATAAATAAAATTGCATGGTCACGCCCATCTGGTTGGCGAGCCACACGCATTTAAAAAGCCACACTCACTCCGCCTAACGGCTCTGGAATAAAATCAGGTTGTTGCCCACACTAGCCAGGTTTTAGCCCCTTTATCCAGATTGGCCCATTTTGCCAGGTAGTAGCCCTAAAGCCAGAGTGATTTCCCCCATTTAGCCTTTTTCCAGATGCCACTTGTAGCCAGGTAGCTGCCCCCATTAGCCAGCGCCCCTTGTAGCCACGTAGATGCCCCTATTAGCTAGACAGTGCCCCTTGTAGCCAGGTAGATGCCCCCATTAGCTAGACAGTGCCCCCAGTAGTTAATGAAAATAAAATCTACTTACCTCACCAGGCTCTCTGCAGCGTGGCCAGGTCTGGAGGCTCCGACTGAGTAGTCTCAGCGTCGCAGGGGGATGCGAGTACAGCCGCGCGTCACACCCTCTGCATGTACATCGCCAGTGTGCGCTGTACATACACGGGAGAAGGCAGGAGGGGAACGATCCCTCCTGCCTCCTCCCTGCACTAGCAGCTGCACGGAGCGTGCAGCTGCTGACTGACTGTACGGCCGTGGCCGCACAAGTCCGTGTGAGTCGCTGGGCGGGTGAAACAGGCGGGCGGCCGTGGCACCCGCATGCAGGAACGGTGCAGCGGCGTCGGAGCAGCGCACTGGCACTACTCCGGCGCCGTGGTCATTTCAAGAACCCCTGCTGCCTGTTGGTGGCAGGAGCTTCGCCGACTCTGCCGAGCGAATGGTTGGAACCACCCACCAAAAACGGGAGAGTTGGCATGTATGGTTTTTAGAGAGCGCACCTAGCAACTGTAGCTCCATCCACTAGCCCAGTGATGAGAGATTCAACAAAGCAATAATATTAAAGTGTTTGTAAGTAGCCGACACTCTTAATGTCTCCCCAGGGGCGTTGCTAGGGTCCCAAAACATCCGGGGCTCGGGCCCTTAAGTTTTTCTGACTACGGCTGGGTTCACACGGAATTTTTTGCGTCTCATTGTGAACTGCGGATGTATTTTTACAGAGAAAAAACCTTTGTATGTAGGCTCAGGAGAAATAAGTGATTACACTGCAGTTACATTTAGTGACTTATAGGAGACATCTCTGAAGAGTTGTTCTATTCCAGTGTTTCTCAACTCCAGTCCTCAGGACCCACCAACAGGTCATGTTTTCAGGATCTCCCACTGAATGCACCGACCTCAATTATATCACCTGTGCAATACTAAGGAAATCCTGAAAACTTGACCTGTTAGTGGGTCTTGAGGACTGGAGTTGAGAAACCCTGTTCTATTCCCTTCTCCATCCGGCCCACACGCCATGATTACTTCTACCGTCCACAACTCTTCACTGAAAAATTTACAAAAAAACAAACATCTTAGATTTCTCATTTTATCAACATTTCTCTACAATTTCCTATCTCTATACAAAACTCCCCATCTATACAGTCATGGCCAAAAGTTGAGAATGACACAAATATTATATTTTCACATAATCTGTTGCCCTCTGGTTTTTAGGTGTGTTTGTCAGATGTTTTTATCACATACAGAAATACAAGTGCAATCATATTATGATTAACAAAAGCTTTTATGAGTTAATGCAGCAAGTCAATAATTTGCAGTGTTGACCCTTCGTCAGGACCTCTGCAATTCTCCCTGGTATGCTCTCAATCAACTTCTGGACCAAATCCTGACTGATAGCAGTCCATTCTTGCACAATCAATGTTTGCATTTTGTTTGTGGTTTTTGTTTGTCCACCCGTCTCTTATGATTGACCAAAAAGTTCTCAATGGGATTAAAATCTGGGGAATTTCCAGGCCATGGACCCAAAATCTCTATGTTTTGTTCCCTGAGCCATTTAGTTATCACCTTTGCTTTATGACAAGGTGCTCCATCATGCTGGAAAAGGCATTGTTGATCACCAAACTGCTCTTGGACGGTTGGGAGAAGTTGCTCTTGGAGGACATTCTGGTACCATTCTTTATTCATGGATGTGTTTTTAGGCAAGACTGTTAGAGAGCCGATTCCCTTGGCTGAGAAGCAACCCCACACATGAATGGTTTCTGGATGCTTTACAGTTGGCATGAGACAAGACTGGTGGTATCGCTCACCTTGTCTTCTCCGAACAAGCTGTTTTCCAGATGTTCCAAACATTCGGAAAGGGGATTCAGAGAAAATGACTTTATCCCAGTCCTCAGCAGTCCACTCCCTGTACCTTTGGCAGAATATTAGTCTGTCCCTGATGTTTTTTCTAGAGAGAAGTGGCTTCTTTGCTGCCCTCCTTGACACCAGGCCTTGCTCCATGAGTCTCCGCCTCACAGTGCGTGCAGATACACTCACACCTGCCTGCAGATGCACTCACATCTGCCTGCTGCCATTCCTGAGCAAGCTCTGCACTGCTGGTAGCCCGATTCCGAAGCTGAAACACTTTTAAGAGACGGTCCTGGCGCTTGCTGGTTTTTTCTTGGGCACCCTGGAGCCTTTTTGGCAACAATGGACCTCTCTCCTTGAATTCCTTGATGATGCGATAGAAAGATTGCACCTCAGTCAACAATCTGCGATACTCTTCCCTGTTAGGCCAGTTTTGTGCAGTGCAATGATGACTGCACGTGTTTCTTTAGAGATAACCATGGTTAACAGAAGAGAAACAATGATGCCAAGCACCAGCCTCCTTTTAAAGTGTCCAGTGGTGTGATTCTTACTTAATCATGACAGATTGATCTCCAGCCCTGTCCTCATCAACACCCACACCTGTGTTAATGGAGCAATCACTGAACGATGTTAGCTGGTCCTTTTAAGGCAGGCCTGCAATGAGTGGAAATGTGTTTTGGGGAAAAGTTCATTTTCTAGTCAACTATTGACTTTGCAATTAATTGCTGATAAGCTGATCACTCTTTATAACATTCTGGAGTATATGCAAATTGCCATTATAAAACCTGATGCAGTAGACTTTGTAAAAATTAACATTTGTATCATTCTCAAAACTTTTGGCCATGACTGTAGTGCCCCAAATGGTAATAATTACCCCCATGTAGGTAAATATTTGCCCCCTATAGCTAGGTAGTAGCCAGGTTGTAGTCCCCTTTAGCCACGTAGTAGCCTACTGTAGCCAGGTTGTAGCCCCCTTTAGCCAAGTAGTTGCCCCCTGTAGCCAGGTTACTGCCCCCTTTAGGCAGTAATATGCTGAGGAAGAGGAGGCTGGGGAGAGATCCGGAGCACGTCCAGTAAGTTGGAGGAGCGGCACGTTGCAGATGTTTGTTTGATAAAAGCCTGCTGGCCGAAACGTCACATTGGCATCTACATCCTACTTCTCATATTGTATCTCTTCTGAATTCTGTGCAGTAATCAGGTCAAGTTGTTTTTCAGTTATTTTGTATGGAGCCAACTGGCATAATACTGCTTGCTTTGTAAATAAACATATCGCTTCTGTCACTAATTTTGGAGTGCCAGTGTATACCTTTACTTATTGATGTTGGTCTAGCGGCCCTTTACACTAGAGCACCCACTTTACAATACCCCCATATGGTGGGCATGACCTACACATTTTAGACAGTTATGGATGAACACTAGTATTACTGCACTATATATTCTTATTTTTTGGGTTACGCGCTGTAAATAAGGCATTTTCTATGGGGCCGGCGGGCAGCTCCCCCCGCCGCACCCCCGTTCCGCCCCGCCCCTTATTCAAGCAGTATTGCGGGCGGGATCCATCCCGAAATTACGGCTTGAATAAGCCGTGTGAACACAGCCTAAGATGACCATTTACCTTTGAGCGGTGTTAGCAAAACACTTGTTTTGCTGACTGCTATTCCTCCTAGCCATCTCTGCACTCTTCTCTTCAAGCCATGTACAGTATACACGTTTTCTCAATATAGAAATAGGACTTAGCCACTGCCAGACACTCAACATTTTCTTTCCCCTGACATCTACAATGAGGAACACTGACTGGGCACACCCATACCATAGGCATGGGTAAAGGTACCCATAGGTGCATTGACTGAGATTGGCTGACATTCAACTAATGTTAATAGCCATCTTTGTTGGGTTCTTGAACTATCCTTCTTATGTGTTTGGAGGTCTTCTGTTGTATCTTAAAAAAAAAAAAAAAAAAAAAAAAAATCAATCACTATAGCCATCAAGATAAAATTCTTGGGTACACGCAGATACGAAATATCACTCTAGGGGTTATTCATTATCACTTGTATTAGGTAGGATGCCCTGTAAGTGGTTTGTGCCTACTGTACATAGTGTGAATTTATTCATATAAATCATAGAATATCATTTACAAATATAATTAACCCATGAGGTGGTCATCACATGTGTCATCTATGGCTTTCTATATCTTTGCAGGTAAATTTACACCATTAAAAGAGGTCTTCAGTTGCCAGGTAATACTTTCCGCAAGAAAATAAGCTTCTGCATTGCCATTGGTGGTATGGCGGGTTGTGGGGCACCCATCACACGCCTCCCAAATCAAAGATTTAAGGTGGAACGTAAGTGAAGGGTTGTCCAAAAACAAAAACAAAAATTTTTTAAAGGAGATTGTGTCATAGGAAGATATCCTTTTAATATGCTAATAAAAATAACTTGTGGGCCCTTTTGACCCAATTGAAGTTGCACCCAACCCCTTATGGGAAGGGTGGTTTCCCACGTATGCATTTTAAAACGACTTATGTTGCCCGCGGGATAAAAGGACTTCCCTTACGCATTTTTTTGGGAAAAAGGAATTTCCTCTTTACTAAACAATGCAACGCCAGAAAGCAGAAACACCCCTGTAGACCTTTAGGACGACATCTATGTACGGGGCTGCGCCAGTCTGGCATCTTTTCAGCCCGAAAAACTGGCCCCCCTGTGTGCCAAATTTTTAATAAAAGGGCACTAAAAAGTTTCTTTTAAAACTAGGCAATGTGCCCGAGATCGGGGAGCGTGCTGGAGGCATGTCACACTACAACTGTATGAAGCTACACATGTATGTCTTTTGGATGACAAATCCGGGCACATACTACTGGAACAGGTAGAGCACTTTGAAAGTGGTTTACTTGATCCAGAATTGTCGCTTTGTAGCTAGAAAACAATAAATCTATGACCCACAGTAGAACAAGTTCAGAGATTCAGGAGCATTCTACACTACAAATGCGTGCAAAAAAAAGAGAAAAAAAAAAAAAACATGGCACCCGGGCACCAAAAATCATACATGTTGCCCTTAGTGTGCATCTCAGGGCTGTGGAGATAGTAAGCCAAAGCTCCGACTCCTCAACTTCCCTAACTCCGAATACCTCACACATGGTACATGTTTAAGTGATAACTTCTCTTTAGTAAAATGGTAACAGACTTTTTATTACCTTGTAATACAATAATCAAGCTATTTAGGTAGAACAGAAAATATATTTATTGCATCAACTGAGACCCAGATAGCTCCAGGGCGTCTTGTAAGGGGGGCCCCGCAAACGGACCTACGTGCTCCCCGACGCTGCCTTTTCAAACTGACTAGATTTTTAATTTAAAAAAATGTGCAACATTAAAAAATTAGGAAAAATTTAAACCGTAATAACTGCAGAATTAAAGTTGGGGAAATGTGAAAAGTATTTAAAAAAAAAAAATTACAAAAAATTTTGCAATAATTTTGAAGTGAAGTTAAAAATATTCCCCCAAACTCCTTGTCCCCGAATAAAATGAGGGTTATACAACATTGAAAAAAAATAGAGTTACAACTGTTGAAATGCAGGGAGGGGGGGGAAAAAAAAAAAAAAAAAAAAAAAAAAAAAAAAAAAGGCTAGCCAACTACTTTTCAGGCGTTCGGTTTAAAAGGGAACCCGTACTATTATGCCCCTTGCTGAGGGGCAAAAAGTTGTGTCAGACCGGTTTTTAGCGCTGTCCCTTTTTCTGTAGATGAGCGTTTTAGGTTTACCCCTCAATTTTTTTCATGGGGTTTTTGCTCCACCCCAAAGGTTGCCCCCCCACTGACGTTTTACATTTTTTTCCCCTTTTTTATTTTTGTCTTTGGGTGGGGGGGTAACCCTGGGGAAAAAAAGAATTGGGGCCGGGGGTTTGAAATGTTTTGGGATTGGGGGGGGTTTGGGGGAATTTTTCCAAGGGTTTTTCGTGGGGGTGGTATTTAGCAGATTTCCCTTTAGGAGAAAAGTTTTTTTATGATTTTGGGGTGGTATTTTTTTAAATTGAGTCCCGGGTAAAATGGGGGGCCTGGTTATTGTATATAGGTTACATTGTTTCTAGTTAGACGGACTGTGGCAGGTATACAATTTGTGACCTAGCTTTGTCAGGTGCAGTCAGCTTGGACATTGCCTTTTTCAGAATCTGTGACCTGGACTATACTCCCTATAAAATGGAGAGACCATGATGAGATAAAGGGAGGCTAGGGGCATACTTCATCGTGTGCCACTTTACAAATACTCTCAGCCATAAGGTCTCAAATATCACTTGCACCCAGGCTTGGCTGTTTTATACACTCACTTGTTTCAAGTTCATGAACGGGGTGAACATACACAGGTCTTTAAAGGGGGTTTTCTCCTACATTTATTTTATCTTATCAGTCCTGTTTTTGCTTTTATTTTAAATTTTAGGGGGGACGTTTATGGGTTCACTGGCTGCAGTAGAAGCCAGGTCTGTTGCTATAGCAACCAGTGCTGGCAGCCTATCAGGAGGATCAAAACAGGCCTGTAGCTTTGCGCTGAGGAGCTGATGCAGCCCATACAAGAGGGGATTTCTCCGAATCGGTAGGATAGGAAAATGGACTTTATATTGCAAAGTGACTTGTTTTAGCAAGATTTTTAACATAAAAAAAGCAATCCTTGTAGAGACACAACCCCTTTAAGGGAATAAGCGAAGACATGAAACAGATTTGAGACTTACACATCCTTAGCAGGCAGGTTCTTCCCCTCCACCAGTCTGAAATAGAGAGCTGTATTCCTGGCCATGGTGAAGGACTCCAGTTGCAAATCTTCAGATTGAGGACTGTGGAGAGAACTCAAAAGAAACCTAGAAATCGCTCTAGCACTCCATCAGAGGACCCTTGTGCTCCACTCTTACCCATGCTGTGTGGGAATAGGCTACCTCCAGGGGTAGGTCTGGGAACACTCCACTATAGTAATGTCATGTTCAGCTCAGAAGGCTAGAGCCCTGGCCAAGACTCATTAGGAGAGCAGGAGCCTGTGATATGGTAATGGCAGCAGACTCTCCTAGAGAATAACGAGTGCCATGATCTACACAGGGAAACACCATCCACAGGTTGGAAGCGCAGCTCCTGCTCTGCTGGTCTCTGCCTCCACACTGTAGCAATGAGAACTGGAGGAGGGGACAGCACAGCCCCCCCTGCAGGTAGCCTTGTGCTATGGGAAGGAGCCTCTGTTTACCTGTGTACGTCTCTGCACGATGCTGCTGCACATAACAAGCTCCCTGCTGCTGCCTGCCATGAATAGTGAGCTGCTTACTTAAACCACTGTGGGAGGATCACTCATTATAGCTGACATGTGTGTGCAGTCTCTGAGAACCATTGATGACAGCTGCAGGAGGAGATTCCTATATGTTCTGCTTCCCATAATCTCATCTATTAGAATCCAAGTTGTAATGATCATATGGAAACATAGGGTTAAGAGAGGCTTCTAAGAAGGGTTAATCCAATGCACATCATGACAGGTCCAGGGAGTTCTGGACCCTGAGGAGGCACCAGTACTACCAATGACACATGATAGGTCAGATCCCCTGTGACATATTTTGCATTGGGGCTTCAGGTTACACTTCCTCAGTAATCTCTCCCATTATACAGCTGCTCCCATCAGCATTGCCAAGAGTGCTGCGACCGAAAGGGTCTCCTGTCACCCCTCTACCGCACCTTCTAATGTTTTGGATGGACAAAGGAAAACTTAGGGTTCATTGGGAAATACATTTATATTTTTTCATGTATATCAATACGCTTCAATAGTTTTTGTGGTTACAAATTAGCACAAATTATCGGAATTTAGAGAATCCCATTGTCCAGATTACAACGAAAATGATAAAATACATATAAACTGCGGCCTAATTCGTGGTTAGGAACCAAATATGGAGCAATGTAGGAAGTTACTGTCAAGTCCAAAAGAGGGACATTTAACCAGCTCCTGACCAGGCTGTTAAAGGGGACCTGTCAGCTACGTAAACGGATCCAAAACAGATTCTACACGCTATGTGAACATATTCTCATGTGCCACAAAACAGTTAACATGATAGGTGAGAAAGCGGTGAGTACCTGGTGAGGAAGGGGTGGGTGTTTAAAAGGAACCTGTCAACTACTTTATGCTGCCGGAACGACAGGCAGCATGAAAGAGCTGCAGGTTACCCGACCCTAATCCCAAAATGCTGCGGCGTTCCTGGGTAAGCCCTGGTGATTCTGTAAACATGTCCCTATTTTGTTGTAAGAGCTGCCTACACTGCTGTTTTTGGGCAGGGGACGGGTGTCTGAAATTTTTTCACATCTCAATAGTGGAGTCTGAGTTGATCACAGGGCAAGGGCTACTGGGGGGTCCCTATCCTTCCAGGGTTTTAACAGATTTTATGATAGATCTGTTAGGGTTTTCGCCTTCCGGTGGTGTCCCCGGGTAGTTAACCTCGCCTTCCTCTCTACTACCTCATAGGGCCCTTCCCTTTTAGCGAGAAATTTACTCTCCACTGTGGGTACTAGCACTAGAACCGGTCTCCTGGGCTGAACTGCCTAACCCGGGGCCCAAACCTGTTGTACACCTGGACTGCGCCTCTGAGCCTGTAGAAGTTGGTCTTTTACGATGGGCATCACTTGGGCTATTCTTTCTTGCATTTGTGTAACATGTTTATCACACTTTTAAATGGAGTAACCTCACTCTCCCGGTCTCTTTTGCAATATCCAGAAAACCCCCGAGGTTTTCTACCATACAATAATTCAAACGGAGAAAAATCCTGTAGAGGCTTGGGGTACCTCTTGATCGAAACAACAGGTAGGGCAGCAAAACAGTCCCCAATCCCGGCCATCCTTTTCTACTCCTTTTTTTAACATGGCCTTTAGCGTCTTGTTAAAGCGCTCTACAAGGCCATCCGTTTGGGGGTGATAGACCGACGTGCGGATATGGGAGATCCTTAACGCCTTACAGAGATCTTGCATGATCCTTGACATGAACGGGGTTCCCTGGTCTGTGAGAATCTCCTTGGGTAACCCAGTTCTTGCAAAATGTGAACCCGCTCCCGGGCAATTGTTTTAGAGGAGGTATTCCTGAGGGGCACTGCTTCAGGGTACCGGGTGGCGTAGTCAACTATAACTAGGATGTACTGATGCCCCCTAGTAGATTTTACCAAGGGCCCGACCAAGTCCATGGCTATCCTGTCAAAAGGGACTTCAATAATAGGGAAGGGGGCAACCAAGGGACTGCGGAAAGTGGGCATAAGGGGAGTTTACCTGACATACAGGACAGGACTGACAGTGTCACGAATTTTCGGTAACACCCTGGCCAATTAAAAACCCCTGTTAGAACTCTCTCCAGGGTCTTGTCTGCCAGGTGTCCCCCCAGCACATGGGCATTTGCGAGCTCCAATACCATCCGCCTATACACCTTTGGGGACTAACAGCTGCTCCACTAGCTCTTCCCTGACTCTGGTCACACGGTACAAAAGGTTCCCATTCATAGCGTAGTGGGGATACCTCTCATCTGACCCTGGCTCTTGGGGGACCCCATTAAGCACCACCCCAAATTTTTTAGGGGCCCCCTTTTGGGGTTTCTTTTGGAGTGGGCGTCCCAAAGTTTCCCCGAGACAC
>JAODAL010079226.1:0-12648 GCA_025379985.1 Phyllomedusa bahiana | reverse complement strand
TTTTTCCATTCTTCTTGGGGGTTTTTTCCCCGTACAGGGGACCCAATGTTTCTCCATTCTTTCTATGGGGTTCCTTTTAAAGGGGGCCCGGGGCCGTTTCTCCTTTCTCCCTATGGGATTTCCCTAGTTCAGGGGAGACTGGTTTTTCCATTTATTCATGGGAGTTCCCTTGTACGGGGAGCGCTGTTTTTCTCCATTCTTTTTTGGGATTCCCCGGGGGATCTGTTTCTTCCTTTTCTTTCTATGGGAGTTCCCAGTACAGGGGAGCCTGGTTCTCTATTCTGTTAAATAGATTCCCAGTACAGAGGAGCGCTGTATTCCCCCCATTCAGTTCTAGGGGAGTTCCCGTACAGGGGAGGCTTGTTCTCCCATTCTTCTCATGGGGTTTACATACAGGGGAGTTTAGTTTACTCAAAACTCCCATAGAAAGAATGAGGTTGTGTCAAGCGTGACTCTTCCATTCTGAGCCAACACCAAGATAGGTGCATGACCCAGAGGTGAGATTTGCAATTATCACACATTGGTTGATCCTATCGCTATGCCATCAAGTCTAGGGGGAAACCTCTTTTGGGGGTTTAAAAAAACGCACCCTTTTAATAAGTGTAAAACACGTTTTTCCCCGTATTTCCGTCCACGACTTTGCGCCCCTTAAGCATGGGAAAAAGAAAAACAATTCGGTCAATTATACAGGAGGAATTGTCCAGCGTTCCGCGAGAAGTTTCATCCCCTGGAGTGGGCAGCAGCGACCACCCCAAGGCCATAAATAGCCTTTACATGTACATAACAAATGGACGTGTGCCATCATCTGAGGATATCGCTGTATGTCCCACAGCTCGCACACATGTTTGTCTTCTGTATCCGGCGGCGTGCACTTATTTTCTTCCATGTGTTTTAACTTTGCACTGGGGGTGTTGGTTGGTGGCGGCCAATCCTGGCCAAGGCTGCGGGCCTCACCTTCTGCTGTTCTCCAGCGCCCTATCCCCATGGGGTGGGTGTGTAAGAGGAGACCAGAGTTGTCATGAGACAACTTAGTAGTGCATGCGAGACGGACTCTGGGTGAAGTTTACTGTCAGTCGTGAATGACGGGTCAAGGGTTAGCAGATAACCAGCACAGCAAGAAATGCACAGTACAAAGGAAATCAAGTCAAATGCAGCTGGAAGCGGTTTATTGCTTCCTGCAGACGTGCGAGAGCACTATTATTCCATGTTTTATCCATATTCTAAAGGGCTCATGGGAAATGAGCTAGCACTCTGCAGCGCCGCTTATTGGATGTAGCGTTACTCAAATTTTCTTCAACTCGCTGAGGGTTGAATATGAAATGGGGAAGAGAGTATCTAAAGTTAAACGCGGGGTCAGAGATGGCTCCGTTTTCTCTGTTAGTGGGGGTTCAGTTGTAATAAGAGCTGGCACCCACCCCCTGGTCGGACATACCCGTGAGCCCATACATAGGCCCTTACGCCACCAGTATATGTATGGGTATGTCACTGTGTGGTAAGGGGTTTAAAGATAGGGAGATGGCTAGTTCACTTGCTGTAAGTGGGCGGGGTGTCAGTTGTAATAAGCTGCTGGCACCCACCTCCTGTGTAGCGGACATACCCAGTGAGCCTGCTACATAGGCCCTTACCGCCACCAGTATGTATGGGTATGTCCTGTGCTGGTAAGGGGTTAAAGATAGGGAGATGGCTCCGTTCCCTGCTGTTAGTGGCGGGTGTCAGTTGTAATAAGCAGCTGGCACCCACCTCCTGTGTAGCGGACATACCCAGTGAGCCTGCTACATAGGCCCTTACCGCCACCAGTATGTATGGGTATGTCCTGTGCTGGTAAGGGGTTAAAGATAGGGAGATTGCTCCATTCCCTGCTGTTAGTGTTGGGTGTCAGTTGTAATAAGCAGCTGACACCCGTCTCCTGTGTAGCGGACATACCAAGTACACTTGCTACCATAGGTCCTTCCCGGAACCAGGATGTATGGGTACGTCCTGTGCTGGTAAGGGGTTAAAGACAGGGATCAGAGATGGCTCCGTTTCCTGCTGTTAGTGGCGGGTGTCAGTTGTAATAAGCAGCTGGCACCCACCTCCTGTGTAGCAGACATACCCAGTGAGCCCGCTACATAGATCCTTCCCGGCACCAGGATGTTTGGGTACGTCCTGTGCTGGTAAGAGGTTAAAGATAGGGATCTGAGATGGCTCCGTTCCCTGCTGTTAGTGGCGGGTGTCAGTTGTAATAAGCAGCTGACACCCACCTCCTGTGTAGCGGACATACGAAGTACAATTGCTTCATAGGTCCTTCCGGCCCAGATGATGGTATTTCCTGCGTTGGTAAGGGGTTAAAGATAGGGATCAGAGATTGGCTCCGTTTCCTGCTGTTAGTGGCGGGTGTCAGTTGTAATAAGCAGCTGACACCCACCTCCTGTGTAGCGGACATACGAAGTACAATTGCTTCATAGGTCCTTCCTGGCACCAGGATGTATGGGTATGTCCTGCGTTGGTAAGGGGTTAAAGATAGGGATCAGAGATGGCTCCGTTCCCTGCTGTTAGTGGCCGGTCTCAGAATAAGCAGCTGGCACCCGCCTCCTGTGTAGCAGACATACCCAGTAAGCCCGCTACATAGGCCCTTACCGCCACCTATATGTATGGGTACGTCCTGTGCTGGTAAGGGGTTAAAGATCGGGATCAGAGATTGCTCCGTTTCCTGCTGTTAGTGGCCGGTGTCAGTTTTAATAAGCAGCTGACACCCACTTCCTGTGTAGTGGACATGCCAAGTACACTTGCTACATAGGTCCTTTCCGCCACCAGGATGTATGGGTATGTCCTGTGTTTGTAAGGGGTTAAATATAGGGATTAGAGATGGCTACGTTCTCTGCTGTTAGTGGTGGGTGTCAGTTGTAATAAGCAGCTGGCACCCACCTTCTGTGTAGCGGACATACCAAGTACAATTGCTTCATAGGTCTTTCCTGGCACCAGGATGTATGGGTATGTCCTGTGCTGGTAAGGGGTTAAAGATAGGGATCAGAGATGACTCCGTTCCCTGCTGTTAGTGGCGGGTGTCAGTTGTAATAAGCAGCTGGCACCCACCTCCTGTATCAATTGTAATAAGCAGCTGGCATCCACTTTCTGTGTAGCGAACATACCCAGTGAGCCCGCTACATAGGTCCTTACCGCCAACAGGATGTATGGGTACGTCCTGTGCTGGTAAGGGGTTAAAGATAGGGATAAAAGTGCCTTAAAACCAGGTTTGGACTGGCCAAAATGGCGAAATGGCGAAAACTCCAGGCTGGCACCATGACTCTTACTTTTTAAGAGGGAAAAGAGAGGAAGAAAGCAAGAGGCATGTGCAGTCAAGCTGGGCCCCAAGAATCCCCTCCAGGGTTGGACCCCAAAAATCAAATTCTATGTTTGCCATTCATCAAAGATTTGGGGGGAGGACCACCAATCATTCTGACAGTTTCGTAATGGACACCTGATTTGTGAAATACCTAGCAGCTGTGCAGAGTATTGCAACCTGTTCCTTTTAGGCTGGTTTTACATGTTGCATGTTTTGAACGCACTGAAAATGCATGGAGCATTTCTTCTAAATTTAAGTTCAATATTAAAATACTTGTATTCTAAAAAAAATCAAACCAAAAAAACCCAATAAGTTTTTGATGCAAATAAAGAAGATAAAAACACAGTATGTGAAGGCAGCCCTACAGGCTTCCAAAGGGCTCACAATCTGGTGATGCAAGTCCGGTAATGCTAATTTCTTAGCAGAATGCACTCCCCTTAGAGGTCCTGGGAATTTGGAGAGCAACAATTGCACAATCTGCAGCACGCGAGTCTGTGATAATTCTTTTATACATGATTCGTTCTTTCGTTTTATGGAACCTTTGTTCTTTATAGGTTTTTTTTTTAATACTGAGCTTTGTGTTTGGTGTTTTTAGATTAAGGGCCAGCTTCATTGTTTGTTATGTTGAATACTAATTTTTACTTTGTGCATTATTAAAAGTGAAGTTTTAGCCTAAAGGAAGTAGTATGAATGGACTATTAAGAAAGCTAAGCAACCTCCCGTGCTGCTGGACAAATACAGCAGGAAGTGATGTCACCAGCCCGGCCACTGCTAGAGTAGAGACAGAAGGTCACCAGCCAAGCCACAGCTAGAACAGAGAGAGGGGATCACCAGCCCGACCACTGCTAGAGCAGAGAGAGGAGGTCACCAGCCCGACCACTTCTAGAGCAGAGAGAGGTGCTAACCAGCTCGACCACAGCTAGAGCAGAGAGAGGAAGTCACCGGCTGACCAATGCTAGAGCAGAGAGAGGAAGGTCACCGGCCTGACCAATGCTAGAGCATAGAGAGGGTGTCACCAGCCCGACCACTGCTAGAGCACGCGAGCAGGAGGAGGTCCACCAGCCGGCCTCGCTAGAGCCAGAGAGAGGAGGTCACCGGCCCGGACCACTGCTAGAGCAGAGAGAGGGGTCACCAGCCTGGCCAATGCTAGCAGCAGAGAGAGGTGATACCGGCCCGGCCACTCTAGAAACAGAGTGAGGGGATCACCAGGCTCCGGACCACTGCTGAGCAGGAGAGAGGAGGTCACCTGCCCGACCACATTATAGGGCAGAGGAGGAGGTGGTAACCAGCTCGACACTGCTTAGAGCAAGAGAGCGTGGGTCATCAACCCGACCACTGCTAGAGCAGAGAGAGGTAGGTCACCAGCCCGTCCACTGCTTGAGGCAGAGAGAGGTGGTCACGGCCCGACCATGCTTGTGCAGTGAGGAGGTCACAAGCCCGACCACTGCTAGGAGCAGAGAGCGGCGGTCACCAGCCCGACACTGCTAGAGCAGAGAGAGGTGGTCACCGGCCCGACCACTGCTAGAGCAGATAGGAGGTCACTCAGCCCGACCATGCTGAGCAGAGAGAGGTGGTCCGGCCCGACCACTGCTAGAGCAGAGAGAGGAGGTCACCAGGCCCGTCACTGCTAGAGCAGGAGAGAAGGTCACCAGCACCGACCACTGCTAGAGCAGAGAGAGGAGGTCACCCGGCACCGACCAATGCTAGAGCAGAGAGAGGGAGGTCAACCGGCCCCATCAATGCTAGAGCAGAGAGATGGCGGTCACACAGGCCCCCCGACCATGCTAGAGTAGAGAGAGGAGGTCCCAGCCCGGCCACTGCTAGAGTATGAGAGAGGAGGTCAACCAGGCCGGCCATGCTAGAGTAGACGAAGGGAGGTCACCAGGCGGCCCTAGCTAGAGTAGAGAGAGGTGGTCACCGGCAACCGACCACTGTAGAGCAGAGGAGTGGAGGTCCGGCCCGACCACGTGCTAGAGGCAGAGAGAGTAGGTCACCGGCCCGGACCACTGCTAGAGCAGAAAGAGAAGCGTCACCAGCCTGTCCACTTCTAGAGCAGAGAGAGAAGGTCACCAGCCCGGACCACTGATAGAGCAGAGATGAGAAGGATCACCTGCCTGACCACTGCTAGAGCAGAGACGAGAAGGTCACAGCACTACCAATTATAGGCAGATAGAGGCGGTCACCAGCCCAACCACTGCTAGAGCAGAGCAGAGAGGGGGGGGGGTTAGGCCACCAGCCCAGCCTGCTAGCAGCAGAAGAGAGTAGGCCACCAACTGGCCACTTCTAGAGCAGAGAGTGGTGGTCAAACAGCCAAACTACTGCTAGAGCAGGAGAGAGGTGGTCACCAACCGACCACTGCTAGAGCAGTGGAGGCAGTCACCAGCCCGACCCATGATAGAGCGAGAGAGAGGAGGTCCAAGCCGACCATGCTAGAACAGGAGAGGTCACTAGGCCCGGCCACTGCTAGTGCAGAGAGAGGCGGTCACCAAGACTGAACCCATGCTAGAGCGGAGAGAGGAGAGTCACAGCCTGACCACTGCTTAGAGCAGAGAGAGGTGGTAACCAGCCCAACCACTGCTAGAGCAGACAGAGTAGGTCACCAGCCCCGACCACTGCTAGGAGCAGAGAGAGGAGGTCACGGACCCCATCCGACAAAATGCTTGAGATGAGAGAGGAGGTCACCGGCCCGCCTCCGACCACTGCTAGAGTGCAGAGAAGAGGCAGGGGTCACCAGACATGACCAATGCTAGAGAGGAGAGAGGAGGTCACCAGCCTGACCACTGCAGATCAGAGGAGAGGTGGTCACCCAGCCTCTGACCAAATGCTAGAGCAGTGAGAGGAGAGTCCCAGCCCGGACCGTCCATGCTAGAGCAGAGTGAGGAGGTCACCATGCCCGACCACTGCTAGAGCAGAGAGAGGTGGAGGTCACCAGCTCAACCAATGCTAGAGCAGTGAGAGGAGGTCTCCAGCCTTGATCAACTGCTAGAGCAGAGAAGGAGGTTCACCTGACTGACCAATGATAGAGCAGAGAGAGGTTGGTCACAGCCTGATCCACTGCTAGAGAGGAGAGAGGCGGTCACCAGCACGACCAATGCCTTAGAGCAGAGAGAGGACGGTCACCAGCACCGTCCACTGCTAGAGCCAGAGAGAGGCGTGGTCACCGGTCGGCCACTTCTAGAGCAGAGAGAGGCGGTCACCGGTCGGCCACTGCTAAAGAAGAGAGAGGCGGTACCAGCCGTGACCACTGCTAGAACAGAGAGAGGCTGTCACCAGCCGAACCACTGCTTGAACAGAGAGTGGTGATCACAAGTCCGGCCACTGTTAAGAGCTGAGAGAGGAGGGGTCACTGTCCGGCCACTGCTTAGAGCAGGAGAGGCGGTCAACGGTACGGCCACTCTAAAACAATGAGGTGGTTGGTCACCGGTCGGCCACTGCTAGAGCAGAGAGTAGTAGGTCACCAAGTCCGGCCACTGTTAGAGCAAGAGTTAGGTGGTCACCGGCCCGACACTGCTAGAGATGAGAGAGGTGGGTTACCTGCACAACCACTGCTAGAGCAGAGGGAGAGCCAGGCCACCAGCCCGGCCACTGCTAACACGAAGAGGCGGTCACCGGGTACGGCCTCTGCTAGGAGCAGAGAGGAGGAGGTCACCGGTCCGGCCAATGCTAGAGCAAGAGTGAGGCGGTCACCGGTCCGGCCACTGCTAGAGCAGAGAGAGCGGTCCGGTACCGGCCATCTGGCTTGAGCAGAGAGAGGGCGGTCAACGGTACGGCCACTGATAGAGCAGAGAGAGGCGGTCAACGGTCCGGCCACTGCTAGAGCAGAGAGAGGCACGGGTCAACGGTCCGGCCACTGTGAGCAGAGAGAGGGGTCACCGGTCCGGCCAACTGCTAGAGCAGAGAGGAGGCGGTCACCGGTCCGGCCACTGCTAGAGCAGAGAGAGGCGGTCACCGGTCTGGCCACTGCTAGAGCAGAGAGAGGCGGTCACCAGCCTGACCACTGCTAGAACAGAGAGTGGTGATCACCGGTCCGGCCACCGCTAGAGCAGAGAGAGGCGGTCACCGGTCCGGCCACGGCTAGAGCAGAGAGAGGAGGTCACCGGTCCGGCCACTGCTAGAGCAGAGAGAGGCGGTCACCGGTCCGGCCACTGCTAGAGCAGAGAGAGGCGGTCACCGGTCCGGCCACTGCTAGAGCAGAGAGAGGCGGTCACCGGACCGGCCACTGCTAGAGCAGAGAGAGGCGGTCACCAGCCTGACCACTGCTAGAACAGAGAGTGGTGATCACCGGTCCGAACACTTGGCTAGAAAGGGTGAGTGAGTGATCAACGGTCCCGACCACTGCTAGAGAAAGAGAGAGAGAGAGGAGGTCACCGGCGCCGACCAATGTAGAGCAGATGGAGCAGAGAGAGGAGGTCACGGCCCCCGACCCACTGCTAGAGCAGAGAGAGGAGGTCACCGGCCCGACCATGCTAGTGCAGAGAGAGGCGGTCACCGGTCGCCACTGCTAGAGCAGAGGAGATGGTCATCCGGTCCGGCCTCTGCTAGAGCAGAGAGAGGCGGAGTCACGGTCCGGCCACTGCTAGAGCAGAGAGAGGAGGTCACCAGACATGACCACTGCTAGAGCATGGGAGAGAGGCGGTCACCCGCCTGACCACTGCTAGAGCAGAGAGAGGCGGTCACCAGCCTGACCACTGCTAGAGCAGAGAGAGGCGGTCACCAGCCTGACCACTGCTAGAGCAGAGAGAGGCGGTCACCAGCCTGACAATCTTGAGCAGAGAGAGGCGGTCACCAGCCTGACCACTGCTAGAGCAGAGAGAGGCGGTCACCCGACAGACCACTGCTAGAGCAGAGAGAGGCGGTCACCGGTCCGGCCACTGCTAGAGCAGAGAGAGGCGGTCACAGCCTGACCCTGCTAGAAACAGTGAGAGGCGGTCACCAGCTGACACTGATAGAGCGAGAGAGGGTGGTCACCAGCCTGTACACTTGCTAGAACAGAGGTGGGTGATCACAGGTTCGGCCCACAGCTAGAGCAGTGAGAGCGGTCACCAGGCCCGACCCTGCTAGAGCAGAGAGAGGAGGTTCACAGCAACCCCGACCACTGCTAGAGCAGAGAAGAGGGTGGTCAACACCACAACAACCACTGATAGAGCTGAGAGAGGGGTCCACTGCCTGACCAATGCTTGAGCAGATGAGAGGAGGTCCACCGGCTCCCGACCACTGCTAGAGCAGGGAGGCGGTCACCCAGCCTGACCACTGCTAGAGCGGAGGAGAGGAGGTCACCAGCCTGGACCACTGCTCGAAGAGAGAGAGGTGGTCACCAGCCTGACACACTGCTTGAGGCAGAGAGAGGCGAGTAACCAGCCCGACCACTGCTAGAGCAGAGTAGGGGGGGGAAGGAGGTCACCAGCCCGCACCACTGCTTTAGGAGCAGAGAGAGGTGGTTCGCAGCCGACAGCTAGATAACTAGTGAGAGGGGCGGTTCACCAGGCCCGACCACTGATAGAGCAGAGAGAGGCAGTCACCAGCCCGACCACTGCTAGAGCAGAGAGAGGAGGTCACCGGCCCGTCCACTGCTAGAGCAAGAGGGGCGGTCACCGGTCCGGCCACTGCTAGAGCAGAGAGAGGCGGTCACCGGTCCGGCCACTGCTAGAGCAGAGAGAGATGGTTGGTAAACAAGGGAATCTTATGTACAAGAGCTGCTTTAACTCTGAAATTAAGCAAAATCCGAACAGCACTGTTTGGTACTGGTCTTTATTTACTTGTTATCTACATAATGCTCATTTATGAAATGGAAATAGCCCTTTAATAGGTAACCATTATTATTTTAGACAAAAGGTGAATGCACACAAGACAAATATGTCAACGGAAAAGTGAATGGTTTCTATTTGCTTCCTAGAGTTTGTATTCTTTATAATGACTGCTTTCCTTTGTCAAAATGCATAACCACAGTAGTTGAATAGGCAGGTGCAGCGTACATTATACCATCCAGAACGTTTCTCAGGCAAGAACAGTTGTTAGAAGGGCTCATCCAGAGCTAGGACCTCGTTATGGACCTCATGCACTGATAGATAAGTACTCATTTAGAAGTACCATTTAAAGCCCAGTGTGAATGACTTTGCATACTAAATCAGTGCAGGCAATATTTTAGACTGGGTATGGTCCTTTATCATGGCAGGCTCAGACTGGCCCAAATAGGAGAAGAGGAAGAACCGGGTCGGCAGTACAGTTGATTATTGGGGCCCAACACTGAAGCTGATTCTTGAGGCACCAGTTTAGTTGATTCTTGGGGCCCACCAGTGGAGTTGATTCTTGGGGCCCACCAGTGGAGTTGATTCTTGGGGCCCACCAGTGGAGTTGATTCTTGGGGCCACCAGTTTAATTGATTCTTGGAACCCACCAGTGGTGTTGATTCTTGGGGTCCATCAGTGGTGTTGATTCTTAGAACCCACCAGTGGAGCTGATTCTTGGACCCGTCACATTGGAGTTGATTCTTGGGGCCTACCAGTGGAGTTGATTCTTGGGGCCCAACAGTGGAGTTGATTCACGGGTTGCACCAGTGGAGTTGATTCTTGGGGCCCAACAGTGGAGTTGATTCTTGGGGCCCAACAGTGGAGTTGATTCCGGGTGCCCGTGGAGTTGATTCTTGGGACCACCAGTGAAGTTGATTCTTGGGGCCCCCCAGTAGAGTTGATTTTTGGGGGCCCACCAGGGGAGTTGATTTTTTGGGGCCCCGTCCCAGTGGAGTTGATTCTTGGGCCCCCAGTGGAGTTGTTTTCTTGGGGCCCCACCAGTGGAGGTGATTCTTGGGGCCCACCAGTGGAGTTGATTCTTGGGCCCACAGTGGGTTGATTTTTTGGGGCCCACCAGTGGAGTTGATTCTTGGGCCCGTCCCAGTGGAGTTGATTTTTGGGCCCGTCCCAGTGGAGTTGATTTTTGGGCCCGTCCCAGTGGAGTTGATTTTTGGGCCCGTCCCAGTGGAGTTGATTTTTGGGCCCGTCCCAGTGGAGTTGATTTTTGGGCCCGTCCCAGTGGAGTTGATTTTTGGGCCCGTCCGAGGGGAGTTGACTCTTGGGGCCCACCAGTGGAGTTGATTCTTGGGCTTCACCAGTGGAGTTGATTCTTGGGGCCTACCAGTGGAGTTGATTCTTGGGGCCTACCAGTGGAGTTGATTCTTGGGGCCCACCAGTGGAGATGATTCTTGGGGCCCACCAGTGGAGATGATTCTTGGGGCTCACCAGTGGATTTGATGTTTGGGGGCCCACCAGTGGAGTTGATTCTTGGGGCCCACCAGTGGAGTTGATTCTTGGGGCCCACTCTACAATACCTCTAAATGACTACACATGCCTCGTTTTCTGTCTTTCTCCCTGAAAAGCAGCCCCAAGCCTGCCATGCTCAGGGGTTCACCAGGGATATCCTCTGTTCCTCTCTGGGCCAGTCCAAGCTTGGCCAAACATGGCCCCTGCCAGGTCAAAAGAAGTGGCTATAATACCAGATAAAATGTCACCTGACAAACAGGATATTTGGTTTTTGCAAGAAACGAGTTTGCTCAAGAAAGTGCGAGGTGCCAAAGTTTATCACCCCACAGCTTAGGGCGCTGACTACAAAGGCCCTTGGCATTTACAGAGTAGATGTCCTATCAGCAGCAGATAGCTCCATCTATTGTATCTGCAGCAAAGCAAAGTCAGAGCGATAACGTGGAGATAAGAGCCGCCCTGAAGACTGCGGCCATGACTGATACCAACAACCATACAATGAGGACAAGGAGGCTGATGGGGAGGATGGATCTGCACACAATCCATGTCCAGCCGAGACAGGATTATCTAATAGAGACACCCAGGCCTAATGGTTGCATAGAAAACATGGTCTCAAACCCAGACTGGTAGAGTCGCATCTTTAGACCGGAAATTCTTACTTTATTCTTATTTATCTTAGAGCAGTTTTGTTCCAGGGCACTGTACAAGCAGAGGGGACCAGGTGCATAACATAGGACCAGGACAAAGCAGTGAATAAACTAATACAGAAGGAGGCAGGACCCTGACCACAAGAGCTGACAATCTAGAATATCCAATCAAGACTGATAAACATCCTAACATGTAAAAGATACACAACAGAGAGGTCCATGGTGCAAGACCTCAGTCATGATTGCCTTAAAGGGGTGTTTCCACCATAGACTTTGATGGTATATCGCTGTGAGGTGCTATCAAAGTCTTATGGGTGCAGAGCCCACCTCTAGGACCCCATCTATCTCATGAACAGGCCCCCAAAAAGTGTTGGCTCAGAATGGAGATCAGTCAAACACCCCGCTGACATGTACCAGGAAGTCACATAGAACAGAATGGAGAACATAGTGCTCCCCTGTATTGGGAACTCCCATAGAGGAGAATGGAGAACACAGCGCTCCCCTGTACTGGGAACTCCCATAGAGGAGAATGGAGAACAAGCGTCCCTTTTACTGGGAACTCCCATAGAGGAAAAAATGGAGAACACGCGTCCCTGTACTGGAACTCCATAGAACAGAATGGAGAACACAGCCTCCCCTTTTACCTCAACTCCCATAGAGCAGAATGGAGAACACAGCGCTCCCCTGTACTGGGAACTCCCATAGAGGAGAATGGAGAACATAGCGCTCACCTGTACTGGGAACTCCCATAGAACAGAATGGAGAACACAGCGCTCCTCTGTACTGGAGACTCACATAGAGGAGAATGGAGAACACAGCGCTCCCCTGTACAGGGAACTCCCATAGAACAGAATGGAGAACACAGCGCTCCCCTGTACCGTAAACTCCCCATAGAACAGAATGGAGAACAACAGCATCCCTTACCGTAACTCCTGAACAGAATGGAGAAAACAGCGCCCTCCAGGGGCCCCACATGCTGACTGCACCCACAGCTGCCGAAGGGTCCATAGAGCCAACACCACCATCCAGGGGCCCCAACATACTGACTGCACCCACAGCTGCTGGAGGAGCCCTAGAGCCAAACTCACATCCAGGGCCCCACATGCTGCTGCCCCACAGCTGTGGGGGAGCCATGAGCCAACACCACATCCAGGGGCCCCACATGCTGACTGCACCCACGCTGTTGAGGGTCCTGGCCAACACCCCAAACCAGGGGCCCAAAGTGTGCTCCCACAGTGTGGAGGGCCTAAGCCCAAAAAACCATCCAGGGGGCCCACATGTGACTGCCCCAAGCTGCTGGGGGTCCAAGGCCAAAACCCAACCTCCCGGGGCCCACATACGACTGACCCCCCGCTGCTGGAGGACCCCAAGCCAACACCCCCATCCAGGGGGCCCCCCAAGCTGACTGCACCCACCGCAGCTGGGGGGG
>JAODAL010079225.1:0-12648 GCA_025379985.1 Phyllomedusa bahiana | reverse complement strand
TATTTGGCTAAAAGGGGGTCTCCCGGGCCCCTGAAAGGGGGGAATTTCCCGGGTTTTAATTGGGGGGGCATTTCCCTGGCTAAAAAGGGACCCCTCCCTTGGCTTTCCCTTCCAAACCCGTTATCCGTTGGGGTGGAGTGGGGTGTGGTTTTTTTAAGGGGGGCCGTGGAAAAAAAAAAAAAAAAAAAAAAAAAAACCAAACAAGATGGGCGTGTCCATGAAAAATTTTTGCCCCCGCCGCCCCAAACGCGCCCCGCCCCCAAAATTTCCCCCTGCTTTTCATTTTTCAAAAATTTTGGGCAACTTTGTTTTAAACTTCCCCCTAAACCCCACTATTAAAAAAGAAAATTTTTCCCTATCCTTTCCCTGACGCTCCTAAATTACAAACCCCCTATTCCTTAAACCCCTTTAAAGGGGACCCGCCCTTGTTTTTAAACCTTCCTGACACACCCCCTTTTTTTAAAAACTACAGGGTTCATTTTAAATTTTGAGAATAATTTTTTTGACACTTTACCTATTTTGTTTTTCAGAGATTTTTTTCCCTCGTGACACATTGTGCTTTAAGTTAGTAAAAAATTTTTTTATCCATACAATCCTTGTTTTTTTTGTAAAAAAATATCAAAATTTCATAAAAATTTTTTGGGAAAAAATTTGCGATTTTAAAAGTTGAAAAAATTTTTGCGTGCAAGACAAAATAATTTTTCCCCCACAAAATAGTTTATAATACATTTTCCATTGCCCAAATAAAAGGTTTTGGCATTTTTTTTAAAATGTTTTTTTTTTTTTTTACGACATTTGGGGGGCTTAAAAAATTTAGTTTTTTCTCCCCATTTTTCAAAAAAATTTTTGGCAAAAAAATTTTTTTTTTAGGGACCACTCCATTTTCTGACGGGGTTTTGGGGGGCCTTTTGGGCTTGTTAGATACCCCCAAAAAAATGCCATCTAAGAAACAAAACCCCTTTTTAAAAGTATTTACAATACTATTTGGGGAATTTTTAAAAACCCTTTTAAAAGATTTTTCCCAAAAATTTTAAAGCAAATTGGAGGTGAAAATTAAAATTTTTCACTTTTTTTAGCAGATTTTCAATATTTATAAAATTAAATTCCCATGGAATAGGGTAAAGGGGACTGGGTTTAAAAAAAACCTTAAAAACAATTCCCAGGTCCGGGGCCTTTTTTTAGAGAAAACCCCAATATGTGGCCCTAGTGCATTATTTGGCCCCACCCATAACCCCAGAATAGGGGAGCCCCAAATATACTCGGGGTCTCATTTTCAATACAATAAAACCATTTTTTATTCAACCGGGAAAATTTATTTTTTGCATCGCCATAGCCCCGAGACCCAAATAATTTTTAAAATTTTTTTCTGTGTTTGGGAGCTTTTGTGGGGACTTGTTTTTTGAAAGTTTATTGATGTTTTTTTTTAAAGTATATTTTTGGGGGGCCAAGGCTTTTTGATCGCTTTTAAATCCTTTTTTTGGAGGCCGGGTAAAGAAAATACTGCAATCCTATGTTTTTTTTTATTTTTTTTTTTAACGGGGCTCACCATCCCAGAAATCCGTGATAATTTAAGCTTTCTCTTTGGGTCGCTACGTTTTGGGCAAAATTCCCCAATTTAAATTTTTTTTTTAAGCTGAGGCATTTTAAAAAAAAAAAAGGAAAAGTTTTTTTAAGTGTGTAAAACAAAAATTTATGCATTGTTATCTTTGAGAATACATTTTTTATTTTTTCCATATACAGAAAGATGAGGACTTTTTTTTTGGGGAATGAAACCGACTTTTTAAAAAATTGGTAAAAAATTTTTGGGGGCTTTTTTAGGATTTTTTGATCGTTTTTTATTCCTTTTTTATGTGCTGTGGGTGAAAAATTTAATTTTAAAATTCTGTGTTTTGTTTTTTTTTTTTTTTTTTACGGCGTTTCCCCAAAAAGGGGTTAAATTAACGGGACAGATTTATAGGGCGGTTTCTTTTCGCACCCCGGCGATACCAAATAGGGGGTACTTTATTTTTTTTTTGAAAATTTTTTTGGGGCGATTGCCCTTTTTAAAGGGGAAAAAGGGCGGTGTACGTATTTTTTTTTTTATGTTTTGTGTTTGTGTTTTTCATGATTTTTTTTTTTATTTTTTTTTTTTTCTTTTTTTTTTACTTTTTTCCCCTTATTTTTTTTCCTTTTTCCCCATAAAAGGGGTTTTAATGAGAGAACTTTAGATCTTTTCCCTTCAATAGGAATCAGTGCATAGCTTGTTGCTATGACTGGGGTTTAAATGACAAATGCAGTCATGGGTTTCCCGGGGCCCCCCCACAGGGCAAAGGCCCGGGGTCGTGACGTCATAAAACAACCCGGGAAAGGGATTTTCTGCCTTCCGTTTGGGTCGTAGGGGGGGGCAGGGGGCTGCCGGATCGCCTTTATCCGTGCGCTGCTGCCGCCCGAAAAAGACGCAGGAGGAGCATCTCCCCCCCCCCCCCCGGGCGATCTTCCCCCCTGCGTCTCTCTTTGTTAATTTCGGGCCCCTCGCGCGATAATTAAGGGTTAACCGGCCCCCCCCAAGGAGCGATCCGGGGGTCGGGGCCGGCGCTGGGGGGATGTAATATTTCAGCTGACACCCCGCGCCGATCGCGCGAACCCCTGCCTTAGAGTTTGCGCGATCCTCCCGGGGGCTTTTCCATACGTCCCCGGTGCGTTAACCCCCAAACACCTGGAAGTATGGTTTCGGCCAAGGTCTGAAGGGGGTTTAAAAAGACCAGAAAAAAGGGGTTGGGTAAAAATTGGGGCCCCAGCAGCCAATTTTTTTAAAAAAATATATAAAACCCAAACAAAAAATTTTTTTGTGATTATAAAAATAAATATATAAAACTCCCCTGAAACAAATATACATTATTTTGGTTTAAACAACCCGATACACAAGACATTCAAAACACCCCCTCCATAAAACCCCGCAACACATCCATATCGAGGGGGAAAAAAATCATGGGGTGAGGTCTTGGGGCTAATTCCCCCCTAAATTTTAAAAAGGGGGTTTTTGCCAAAAGTACTTAAGTTGACAGGGATCCTCCAAAATGGGTATTTAATACTTTTCAAAATTTTTGGTGATTAAAAAAAAATTGCAGTCTGAGAGAGTACAGGTGCCTTACCTCCCCTTTTTTTTTACTTAAAGCTTCTATTAGATATGACCTACAAGAGCTGCTTGGGCCGGGGGAAACACTTCTTATCATGAAAGGGAGCGAAAAAGTTTCAAGGGAAAACCGGGGTAAAAAGTATGTTGCTTTCGAAACGAATCCACTAGTTGTAGTTTGTTATTTGAGTGAACATTTAAAAAAACGATCCCTTATGCATGGCTCGGTGCCGGCTGTGTCTTTGCTCTCTCAGTCAGCGTGGCTTTTTTTTTAATTTACTTCTTAGCAGTTAAGGCACGTCCTGGCAAAACCCCCTTTAAGTCCCCCTTCGCTTGTTGACGGAAAAATGTGGTGCTCAACATCCCTGATGCCGCATCTTCTACTAAAAACCCCGGGCCATGGGAATGATTCTAAATGAAAGTTCAATTTCCCCAAACAAAAATTGAAAAGTGTTTGGGGATAAATCTTTTTTTCCTACCGCCCTTGAACTGCAGAGTAAACCACAACAAAATGTTAGGCTGTACCCCCTTAAACCCTGTTTAAGAGCAACCATTTTTCCCCCCGTTGACGGCATTCCATAGTTAGAGTCGTACAAACCCCCAAAAAATTGGGGAATTCAGGGGGGCCTCTTTTTTTTTTGGACCCCAAAGGACCCCAAAACCGATCTAAAACCCGAGGTGCAGAAAAGGGAAAACCCCGGGAATGCCGACGAAAAAGAAAGCGTCGAGATATGTTCACCAAACGGGTCCAGATACATCATTCCAAAAAAAACAAAGCGCAGGAGAGGGAACATCCGACAGTAAACACCTTTTCACGAAAAAAAAAACACCTCCCAAAAAAAAACTTAGCTAATAAATTCTATTGGTGAACTTTTTGGCCAAAAAGTGTCCAAGTAAATAAACCCTTCTAATTGTCACACCAAAGACATAACAAAAACACAGTTCAGGGGTCAATCCCATCATTGCCGGACAACCCAAAACGCGAAAGGAAAGGTGATTGTAAGCCAAAATTTTAGGGCTCTTTTTGAGAAACTTTGCTCAATGGGAACGATGAGATCAGGGACGGCAGGGAGCAAAAGGGACCCCCACCTCCAAGCCCCCTCCTTCACCAATTTCCCCCACCACACAATCCGGGGGGTGGGGGAATCCAGAAGCCTATTTGAAACCCTTCCCTTAGCAAGCTTGTGCCTTCGAGGGGGAACCTATTAGAAAGGGGGCCATCGCAGTAGATTCACTGGCCCTTCCCGTTGGGCTTTCCCACACTTCCTTTCCTTTCCCGTTTTGGGGTAAAAAAACGCGAGCCCCCGTGTGAGCCAGCATTACAAGGAAACAGACATGTTTAATGGCCCTGCCCAAACCAAAAAAGGGCCATTTTAGTTCCTGCTGTAAAGGCCCGGAATGGCCTGTTTAACCCCTAATGGCCGTGCCCCCCCCCCCCCAGAGGACTCCCCATACCTGGTAGGGCCATAACTTTGAGCCAAAGCCCGTATCCAACCGCCGTCCTTGACGGAACTGCTCATTGTACCAAAACCCCGGGGCTTGGCCACGAACCCCCCTTTTCTTCCTTATCACATCTTAGAAAACAGAACAGGGTTGAGTTTTGCCTGGGCGATTTTTGCTTGCCAAAATAGCAGAATGATTGCAGCCAATTACTGAACGTTTGGGGGAGAGCCGCCCCTTGCTCTTTCCCTTTTCTCCTTTTTGCTATTTTCGTTTTTCCTTTTTCGTTAAACTTTTTCAAGGGAAGAAAAAATATCTCCCCATCCTTTGCCATATTTTTTCTTGACCCTTTCTTTCGGGGCGCCCCCCAAGGGCTCTCAAACAAACATAAACTTCCCCTTTTGCCTTTCTCCGGTGCTCCCCTCCCGTTTCTTCTTGGTTGCCTGGAACGGCAATTCTAATCTCCCCAGCCTGAGGAATTTTAAATGACTCCCCCTCTCCCTTATCGCCGCCCCTCTGACAAAACCCGAGCCTTCCGCCCCGTCCCATGCCGACACCGGTGACGGAAAAACCCCGGAATGAATTTCTGGGAAATGTTAGCAAAACCCTAAACCTCTTCCAAAATAGGAAATACCCCCCTAGCCCCCCCCCGAACCCGACAGATAAAACCACTGTCCCCCCACCACTATAGTAGCCTGAACAAAAACATGATGGGCTAGGAAAGAAGGACAAAGCGACCGGACTGGTTCCCCCAATCATGATTAAGGATCCTGAAATTTTCCCCCAAACCCTCTGCCTGGTGGGAGGAAAACCGTCGCCGGTCTGGCGGGAAACCAACTGCCGTTGTGACTCCCAAAAAAAATGGGCCTTGGGAGGCCACTGTGACGACAACCACAAACCCCCGGAGATGAAAACCGGGGCAGAGAAGCCGGCTTTCCAGGACCAGTGACACAGATCTTGCACAGGGATAAGATACCCCCCGACAATGCGTGGAGGCCTCGATTGGTCATCTCCCAAAGGGGGTGTGTAAGGGAAAAAAAAAAAAGTTTCTGTAAAACCTGGCATTAACATGAAACGGTTTAAGCCCGCAATGTTTTTTTAAATGCTTTTAATACACAATAAACGGAGGTTTTATTCCCCTTTCTTCTTTTTTTTTCCACTTATGAGTAAAGTAACTCCCTGCTGTGGAGCCGCACCGTGCATTGTTTTTCTTTACTCAGCCCTGCTCCCAAGCTTTTGCGTTGGTTGGAGTTTGGCCCGGTGTGAACCCAGGGTTTTCCCTTGAACCCCAAAGCATATGAGTGTTCTGCCCTTTTAAGACAACCCTCAAAGGTTAGTGAACTTTTTTTTACCATGGGAGCACTATCTTATTTTTTTTTATGTACTAAACCGGCTTTTCTCTTTGTATCTTTTTTTATCCTGGGAAAAAAAGTTTTCAGGTGCCCCACAGGGGAAAACCAGAAGAAAGGGAAACCCCGGCGTGTGTGCACCTCTGGGCTCTCCCGCCTGGAGGGGTTTTCCCCTTTGGCCCAAAAGCAGTGCCCTCGTTGCCAGGCCCACACCACCAAGGGGCCCCCAAGAGGGGCTCCCTGGGTGTGGCGGGGTCCGGGGGTGTATCAGGGCCAGCCATTAGGAGACTAGTCCTTTGCTGAGGGTCGGGAGGGGAACCACAGGAAACAGAGCATGCCCCCTGACCCGGGCTGGAGCCATCTAGCCACTGTCCCAGCCCCCCTGACCAGCTCATCGCATCCCCAAAACCCCCAAAATCACCTGGGCACAGAAGGGACGGCGCTGGATACCGGAAGTGGCGGATGGTAGTTATTGGGGCCCTGGAACTCCACTTGGGTTCCCGGAGGGCGAGAGCGCTACAGCAGCCAACTTTGGCTGTCCCCTCTGCTCCCGTCCCGGGGCGTTGAGTCTGTGTGCCTCCATCCCCTGGGACTCCCCACCCGTCCAGAAAATGGCCTTTTCAGTTTTTGCAATATTTGTACTAGGCATCCAAAAAATTTTTAATATCTTTTTAATGACAGGGGCTTCCGGACTCTTAAATTTGTTATAGGGTCCAAATTACAATAAATTGTAATTCATACTGAAAGATCGTCAATTATGGATTTCTCTATTTTACCTCTATTATTGATATCAATTATCTTTTCATTGATATTCTAATATTTGGAGATGCACTAGTGCATGTGTCAGAAAGATGTAAGCAAGACAATGCCAGAAGCCGCAGCATCAAAGATTGATTCCTTGTTTATATCTGCCATCTAGTGGTACATGGAGGTAATACAGGCTGTCTGTACAACTATTTCCAGGACTCCAGCTACAGTCACCATCTGGAGCGATAAATAGATAAATATGAGATAGATAGAAAATAGGACGATTAATGAGAAGATAGATATGAGATAGATAGGGGTAGATATGAGATAGATATATAGATGAAGATAGATAGATATATAGTATAGATAGATGATAGTAGATAATAAAAGATAGATAGATAGTATGAGATGTAGTTTGATGCGATACAAAATAAAAATTGCGGGCTTGCGGCCTCTCGGGGATAAATCAATATGTATAAAAGTTTCCTTTTCAGGGTTTTTATTTTTTTTAAAAAGAGAATTACTCTAAAAAAAACAAAAACACAACATTTAAAAGCGTTTCACATGGTTTACCCATGCTTCATTGAGTATAAGTTTGAATGTCATTTTGGCGGGTTTTTATAATGATTATTTACATAATTAATCAAATGGTAAAGTTTTTAAACCCCAAATCCCTTACCCTTTTTTCTTATTTAAATTTATAACAAAGAAATTCTATGGTTTGGGGCAACAATAATTAGATGTTATGAGTTACCCACTAAAAAACTTTCTGGTTTCCACATTGGGCTAGTTTATCTAAAAAACAAAACATATGCGTATTTTTTGTTAGTTCGTAATAGTCTTCACTTTTTCCCACTCAACTAATTAGGGAATGGTTCTAGTTTGTTTAATCTACCCCATGAAAATATGTACGGTTTTGTTTTTTAATTGTGGTCTGCTGGGATTCCTTTTTCCCCCAGGTGTGTGTTTTTTTTTTTTTTTTTTTTTTTTAAACTGACACCTTTCTGGCAATGAAAAAGGGTTTCTGTGGCAATGTAAAAGGGGCCAGTCCCGTAGAAAATGTTAAAAGGGTTGTTCTCGATTATTTGATCCAGTTATAGTGAGTATACTAGAGATTAATAGTTGTTTTTTAGTTGGTGTATATACTTCCGAAAACCCTATATATCATTAAAATTACACATGTTTTCCCAAAAAAATAAATATTAAAAAGACTTATAAATTGTCCTTTTTCTTTCTTAATTGAAGTTGTTAGTCTTCCGAATAAATATTTTAAATAGAATTTGTTAATTTTTTTTATCTGGCAAAAATCTAAAATAGAAAAAAATTATAGAAAAAAAATTTTTCCTGTTTACAAAAAAAAAATTAGCCCCGTTTATTCAACTATTCTTTCGCCCTTTGTGGTTGAACGTTTTCAAGTGTACATCCAATAAAATTCCCCTTTTTTTGGGGTTGCTGGAACCCATTGGAACAATTTCTGAAAATTTAAACTATAGGGGTAATCTGTGTTCCAAAATTTGTTTGTGTGTCTCTTAAAATGGTTAGGCCCCACTTGTTTTATATCCCCCCTTTTTTTAAAACTTGATCTGTGTCCATTGAGCCTAACTCTCGTGGGCATATAGTGCGGCCCCCTGTATTGTATGTTGCGGTACACTGGATTACGTTTTTTACATAAATTTGATTAAAGATAAATATGTTTAATGGAAATTTTTTTTTGTTATCATGATTCCCCAAATTTGGTTGTAGTAATGCTAAGACAGCAGGGATCCAGGGGTTTGCATTGGAAAAAGTAAATTCGGGGCGTTTTAATTATGTTAGGTGTGTCCTTTTTTGATTTTATGGTGCTAGATGCCTTTAAATTGGGTGCCCTTCTGTATACTATAGATGGTCCTTTTGGGGAAAAATTTTATTTTAAAAGGGGTCTTGTGGGGTAAGATACCAATGTTTACTCAGCACTCCCCTTTTTCTTGTTATGGAGGGATTTTATTGTGTAATTAAATAGCAATCGTATGATCTGGATTTTCTGGGTTTTGTAGAGGGCTTCGAACATTGTTCTTGTGATAGGGGACCCTATTTTTATTGCATCATTTAATAGTTTTTTGGGGTAATTCTTGCTTATAAATTGTTTTTTTGTATTTTGGCTTTTTTTTTAAAAATATCCTCTTTGAGCAGTTCCCCCTTTAATCCTTTTTAATTGGCATATGGGTGTTCTTTAGCCATGGTTTTAGTGTGACTTGAAAAATTTTATAAAGCTTTGGATCTACCGCTTTAAAAAAATTCGATGTAAAAAGCGGTTTTTTGGGTATGAGATTTTTAATCCAGAAACTCAATTCTTGTTGGTTATGAGAGTGTAAAGGGAATTCCAAATTTTTTTTTTGAGAGATAACAAAAATTGGGGGATTGCATCCCTTTGACTTGCCAGACAATGAATAAATCATCAATAAATCTTTTTTAGATGGAAAAAATACTGATGTTTGTATGATAAATATATTCCATCTCAAAACGCCATGAATAATTAGGTACCCCGGGGGGCCCAATTTTTGTGCCCATGGGGAGTCTCCTTTAATGCCAATGGTGGCGGGTTCATATTTGGGAAAAAATTATTTTCCAAAAAAATATCTTAACCTCTAGCAAGAATGTTTTATATGGTTCATGAGAGTGGTGCCCTTCTCCAGGAAATATTCTACGCATTTTTACCCAAGTCATTTGGTGTTAGAATAAATGACGACAATCTAGGGTTGGGAAATTGTAAGTTTTTTTAGTGCACGCCAGAAAGAATTTGGTTTAAAAATGCTTGAGTTCTGAGATAGCTGCAGTTTTTTAATATTTTTGTAGGTGTAAATAAATAAAAATGAGTAAATTGCTGGTTGGTGAATCAATCCCAGTATTATTGGTAGTGTTGAGCGTTTGCGTTGGCTATCGAGTCGACGATGTCGATAGTCGGCCGTTTTCGATAAGGTTTTTTTTTCGATAGTGAGCATCGATTATGCGCGATGACCTTTAAAAGTCTAGGGGGGGAGGCAACAACACCTTTATTACAACCAAACAAGGCTGGAAAAGCTGAAATTAAAATCCACAACAGTCAAATGGATACGTGTACATTTAGGAAACACACTTAGGTTATAAAAGTCCAGAAAAATTTTCACAGACCATTTACTATCCCTGTCTTGTACCACACCCTGACCCTTAAACCTGATCCCCAAAAATTAAAAAGTCCCAGAAGGCAGTATGATTTAACCATCTGTTCTTGAATGGACATTGAATTCCCTGTCTGGAACGAGCATGAGCCCAAACCTGCAGACCCCCACATTTAAAAAGTGCCGCAAAAAGGGTCTTTCAACCACCATTTTAGTTTCAAGGGGACATTGACTATCCTGCCCGGGGCCCCGCAGGGCCCCCCAAACCGCATGCCCCCCACATTTAAAAAGTCCCGGAAAAAGGAGTCTTTCAACCACCATTTTAGTTTCATGGACATTGATATACCTGTCCTGGGCCCAGAGGGCCCCCAAACCCTGCATGCCCCCCACATTTAAAAAGTGCCGAAAAAGGAGTCTTTCCCCACCATTTTGTTTCATGGACATTGATATCCCTGTCCTGGGCCACAGCAGGGCCCCCAAACCTGCATGACCCCCACAGAAAAAAAGTGCCGGAAAAAGGAGTCTTTCAACCCCCCCTTTTTTAGTTGAAGGGACATTGGACTATACCTGTCGGGCCCCACAGCATGACCCCCAAAAAATGCATGCCCCCCAATTTAAAAAGTGCCGGAAAAAGGGGTCTTTCAAACCCCATTTAGTTTCACTGGAATTGATTACCTGTCCTGGGCCACAGATGACCCCCAAAACCTGATGCCCCCCACATTTAAAAAGTGCCGGAAAAAAGGAGTTTTAAACCCCACCATTTTAGTTTCCCTGGACATTGACTATCCCTGTCCTGGGCCACAGATGACCCCCAAAACCTGCATGACCCCCACTTTTTAAAAATGCCAAAAAAAAGGAGTCTTTAAACCACCTTTTTTTTTCACTGGACATTGACTATACTGCCCTGGGCCACAGCAGACCCCCAACCCCTGCATGACCCCCACATTTAAAAAGTGCCGGAAAAAGGGAGTCTTTCAACCATTTTTGTTGAATGGATTGACTTACCTGTCCTGGGCACGGGTAGCCCCAAAGCATGACCCCCCTTTAAAAAAAAGTGCCGGAAAAAGGAGTTTTCAACCCCATTTTAGTTTCATGGACATTGATATACTGTCGGGCCACAGCTGACCCCCAAACCCTGCAGACCCCCACTTTTTAAAAGTGGGGGAAAAAAAGGAGTTTTTCCCAACATTTTATTTCACTGGACATTGACTTCCTGTCTGGGCCACAGCATGACCCCCAAACCTGTGCCCCCCCACTTTTAAAAAGTGCCGGAAAAAGGAGTTTTCAACCCCTTTTTAGTTTACTGGACATTGATATACCTGTCCTGGGCCCACGCATGACCCCCCAAACCTGCATGCCCCCCAAAATTTAAAAAGTCCCGGTAAAAAGGAGTCTTTAACCCCATTTTAGTTTATGGAATTGACTTTCCCCTGTCCTGGGCCCCCCAGCATGACCCCCAAACCCTGCATCCCCCCCTTTTTAAAAAGTCCCCGGAAAAAAGGGTCTTTAAAACCCCATTTTAGTTTCATGGACATTGACTTACCTGCCTGGGCCCAGCATGACCCCAAAAACCTGCTGCCCCCACATTTAAAAAGTCCCGGAAAAAAGGAGTCTTAACCCCATTTTAGTTTCCTGGACATTGACTATCCCTGTCCTGGGCCACAGCATGAGCCCCAAAACCCTACATGACCCCCACATTTAAAAAGTCCCGGAAAAAGGAGTTTTCAACCACCTTTTTGTTTCCCCTGGATTTTGACATCCCTGTCCTGGGCCACAGCATGAGCCCCAAACCTGCATGCCCCCCAAATTTTAAAAAAGTCCCGGAAAAAGGAGTTTTCAACACCTTTTTGTTTCACGGGACATTGACTATAACTGTCCGGGGCCCACGATGACCCCCAAACCTGCTGCCCCCCACTTTTAAAAAAGTGCCGAAAAAAAGGGTCTTTAAACCCACCATTTTGTTTCCCGGGACTTTGTTTTAAACTGTCCTGGGCCACAGCATGACCCGGGGCCGGAGTTACAGTGGGTGCGGTGAAACCCCAGGGGCGTCCGTATTATTAACACGAGGTTAAAATGTGAGCGCAGCAACGAAAATGTGTGTGAAGCAGAGTGCGGAAGGGGAAGTGTAGAAATCCCGCCCTTTTCTGTACACGTCAATACCCCGGGGGAATTGCCCCCCGTATGGTTGGACCAAATTTTTTTTTTAAAATTAAATATTTTAAACTTTTTTTTTTTTTTTATTTCATTTTTTTTTTTTTTTTACCAAGGTAGGAAATGGTTTTACTTTGTTTCCCGTGCTTATCCATGTCCTTAATAACAATTTTGGTAATTTTCCCGTCCCCTCCTTGTACAATTAGAGGATTTTTTTTAAAGTATTTTTTGTACTGCAAGATTTTTAGTACTTTTAAATTTAGAAAACACATTTTTTTAAAAAGGATGGAATCCCCCCATGTCTTTTTTTTTCTTTTTTTATTGTATTTAAAGGGTTGTTCAAAACGGGTTGATGCTATGTTAAAGATCTTTTAAAAACAAGTCTTTTGCAATTTGGTTTGAGCCCCAGGCGCTCTGGGATCGTAGCAAAAATCCCGTTTGCAGAGACTCGAAGGTGTGTAGTCCAATACGGTTGTCCCTATTTTATTGGCACACTTCAAGCAAGACAGTGGCAACAATTGAAAACGTAAAAAAAAAACAAATTAAACAAATCCCGTGTTGAGCGCTGGGGTAATACAAAAGGTAAAAGTTGTCCTCACCCATACCTTAAAACTCAGTGTGGCTGTATGGGAGATTTTTGTGTTCCCGTCCACAACCTCGGTCAAAATTCTTTTGCCCCGGGGGAACGCCCAAAACCCAGTCAGCTGACTAGCTG
>JAODAL010079224.1:0-12648 GCA_025379985.1 Phyllomedusa bahiana | reverse complement strand
TATATGTGTCTTATTTTTAAAAGTTTGGTGCGCCCCCCCCGGAACCCCCCCTGATGTTAGGCACATTAAAAAGTGTTGAGTCTTACAAACAATGCACCTAACACATTTGTTTGGGCATTATACATCGCAGCCCGCTTACTTTTGGTGCATTTTACACCAGAAAAGGGAGAAAACCCTTTCATGCATGTCTCCATACTGTCGCATTCTACACTTCTCTATACCTGTTTAGAACTGTGGTGTCGGCGCTAAGTAAAAAAAGATGCATTCAAATTCATACATGCCATATATTGCGAGAGGTTTAATGCAAAACTGCCATACAAAATTTGACGCATTACACTCTATTGCACCATACAAAAAGGGAGACATGTATGAAAGGGTTTTCACCCTTTCCTGGCATAAAATGTGCCAAAGTGAGCAGGCTGCGATGTGTAATGCGCCAAAACAAATGTTGATTGTTCGCAAGACTCAACACATTTTTAATGCACCTAATATGTAGGGGCATTCTGGGGATGTTCTTGGGGCGTATCGCCACACACTCAAAAAATTAGACACATATTTGAATGTGGTTTGGCAAAAACTAGGCGCATTATGCTCGAACACACAGACCTATTTCAATGTGGTCTGTCTGAGCCTGAGGAGCCGAAGTGGAGCTGGATATGCTGTTAGGGCAAAAAAATGTCTCTTATTTGTCAACTTACACCATTACAATAATAAAAAGTAATTTCTGATAATTATTAAACTATATAAAATGTAATTTTTTAATTTACTAAAAAATGTTATAATATAAAATGAATATAAAATGTATAATATCCTAAAAATCTAAAAATATCTCCAATAAAATGTATTTAAAATTAATAAAATCTAAAACTAATTTTACATTAAATGACTCACTGATGTTGTTCAAATTTTTTTTAACTTTTTATTACTTAAATTTTAAAAAATATTCTCTCTGCTGTCAACCTTTTTTTCAGCAAAAAATACTTATTAGGTTTCATCAAAAACAAAAAACAAAAATATTCTGACATCATATTTTCATTGAGCACATAACAAAAAGGGAAGGGATGAAAACAGGGGAAGTAACAGGGTACACAGAAACAGTAGTGTATATGCCATGTTACAATAAGTAAAGTTACAGTAAACAATGAATCAACAGCGACGATATATATCCTACGATTCCTTCTGAACCTATATCAGAGGCTTTAAGTATTATCAAACCAAAGATCACTTCTCTCCATTTCTCCTAATAAAATTGCATAGAAAGAGTATTCACACTAATGAAAATAGCTAGAGTGCAACCATGGAGACCAGTTGTCCCTAATTTTAGACAGTTCGTGAGGAGGTATCACTAGACACATCTCGCAGTGACATTGTCTGTTAATTCTGGATATAACTTCTTTGATATGTGGAATGTAGGGGGTTTTCCAGTGATAGGCTATGACACTCCTGGTGGCTATTAGGGCGTGTAATAGCACCGTTTGAAAGGAACGCGGTATGTACTCATATTTCAAGTCTAGAATTGCTAGTTCTGGTTTGAGTTTGAGTTTCCATCTAAAAAGCTGGCTTAGCAAAATTTCTAGATCCTGCCATAAGGATGTAACTAGTGGGCAAGCCCACCACAAATGTAATAAGGAACCTTTCAACCCACAGCCTCTCCAACAAAAATGAGAGTATCCTGAACTAATATGTGCCAACCTGTTTGGGGTTAAATACCATTTTAAGTGAATTTTTCTGGAGAGTTCTACACGATTGGCACACTTAGACAGTTTAATCGGCATATTAGCCGCTTGAATACAGTCTTCTGCTGAGTACGTGAGACCTAATTCACCTTCCCATTTTATAGCATACGCAGGTTTAACATCAATGTTAGTGTCATGTAAGGTTTGGTAAGCAGAAGATAAGCCTTTTATATTGTGTACTTTTTTCAGCAAAAAGTTAGAAAAAGGGGTAGATGTTTGATGTCGTGGAGGCCACTTGTGTGATTGAATCCAGTGTCTTAATTGGAGATATAGAAAAAATTGGTATCTGGGGATCGAGAATTGGTGTGCCAACTCTTCAAATGATTTAAAGTATCCGTTATGGAAGAGATCCCCCACTTCTTTAATCCCTAAGTCCATCCAGCTCAAGATTGGTATATCTGGGGACATAAGCTGTTTTGCCGATAATGGGCAAGATAATTTGTTCAATTGTACTTTTTGTTTGGACGCAATGAATTTATGCCAAACAGTGGCCGCATGTGATAGAGATAGTAACTTATATGTCTTAGGTTTGTCTCCAAGGAGCATGGTAATCATGTGATCTTTAAATGACCCATTAGCGACCATTGTATTTTCTATACAAGTCCAGTGATGACTTTGTGGTGCATTCCAGTAAAAGAAGAGGGGTTCAAGGATTGAGGCCGAGTTATAGTGCATTAAATTAGCCACAGATAAGCCTCCATGTGTAGTTTTTCTGTATAGGCATTGGTTTCTAAATCTGAAACTCTTGTTGCCCCATATGTAGTGTAGTATATGGCTTTGGAGAGTAGCAAGTAGGGTATTAGAAAATAAAAATGAAAGGGATCTGGCGACATATAAATATTTAGGCAAGATTATCATCTTGGTGAGATTGATACGCGAGATGTAGCTGGTTCAAATGACTAGTTTCTTTAAGGATGGCGGATGAAATATCTTCTAAATTTTGCTTTATCGTGGTTTCTATATTTGGGTAGATTTTAATCCCTAGATAGGAAACACATTTATCAGCCCATATAAAATCTACATCCAAAAGTTGCAATCTTAAGGATCGATGAAAATTAATGGGTAAGAGTGTGGATTTTGTGACGTTTAATTTATAATAAGATATAGCGGTGTATCGTTTTAACAGGTCAAGGAGAGCAGGTATAGATGATACTTTATGTATCTTCTGACCTATCTTAATTCCCTGGATAAGGGGAGAATTTCTAATGTGCTCTGCTAACGGTTCGGCACATAGATCATAGATTAGTGGAGACAGAGGGCATCCCTGCCGCGTGCCATTAGATATTTTAAAGCTTTCTGAAAGAAACCCTGAGGAAAAAACTTTGGCAGAGGGGCAGGAGTATAGCGACATTATTGCCGATAAAATATGACCAGAGAAACCAAATTTCAACAAGACTTGTTTCATGTATTGCCAATTAATTCTGTCAAAAGCCTTTTCTCCGTCTAATGACAGGAGAGCAATGGGTAAATTTTCAGTTTGTGCCAATTGCAGAATGTCTAAAATACGTCTTATTCCATCTCTGGTCTGTCTGTTCTTTATGAAGCCTACTTGGTCTTGATTTATCAAAGAAGGGAGTACATTGCTGAGTCTATTGGCCAGGGTCTTGAAGTAGATTTTAATATCCTAATTAAGTAAAGAGATCGGCCTGTAGTTGGTTATTTGATTTACAAGTTTCCCAGGTTTGGGGATAGTCGATATGGTAGCCGCTAACATCTCTTCTGGGGGCACTCACAATGATAGAGTTAAAGAGCCGAGACAAATGAGGAAGCAGAGTATTGTTAAAAAGCTTAAAATATTCATTTGTAAGACCATCTGGCCCAGGGGATTTGCATTTTAGTTGTCGGATGGTTGTTTCAATCTCTGGTAATGTAATAGGAAGATTAAGGAAAGACAGTTGTTTAGCAGTTAAGGAAGGGAGAGAGACCTCATTAAGAAAACCATCAATGTCCTCTTTCTGATCCGGTAAGATGTTGGAATCTCAGATTAAATTGTATAGTGAGCTGTAGTAGGCAGTGAATTCGTTAGATATTTGTTGTGGATCACATATTTTGGCCTTATTGGGAGAAGTAACAAAGGAGATTCTGTTTTTTGCCTGTATGATTTTCACTCTTTTTGCTAATAGCTTACTGGGTCTGTTTCTTTGTAGATAAAAGTTCCATTTTAATCTATTTAATTGATTCTCATACTGTTGTAGGTATATATTACTTAATTGTTTTTTGAGCATGTTCAATTCTTCCTTAATGGCTTGGGATAGATTTACTTTGAATTGAGTGTCCAGAACTTTAATTTTATCTAATACCTAATTAAGCTTTTTACCCTTACATCTTTTTTCTCTCTTAGCAATAGAAATAAAGAGACCTCTAATATATGACTTATGGGCACAACATACTATTTCCTCCGACGGCGCAGAAGGGACATTGATGTCAAAGTACTCCTTGAGGGCCCTCTCCACCTCCAGAACGACCTTTGGAGACTTAAGCAAAAAATTATTAAGGCGCCAGGGGAAGTGGAAGGGAGTGGAAAATCAGTCTTTAACCCCTTAAGGACCCAGCCAGTTTTGGCCTTACTGACACAGCCCTATTTTTTAAATCTGGCATGTTTTACTTTATGTGAGAATAACTTTTTGACACTTAACTATCCATGTGATTCTGAGATTTTTTTCTCGTGACACATTGTGCTTTAAGTTAGTAAGAAAATGTTATCCATACAAGCCTTGTTTTTTTGTGAAAAATATCAAAATTTCATGAAAAATTTGAAAAATCTGTGATTTTGAAAGTTCAAAAATTTCTGCATCCAAGACAGATAATTATTCACCACAAAATAGTTTATAACTAGCATCTACCATATGTCCACTATAGGTTGGCATCATTTTTTAAATGTCCTTTTTTTATATCATTAGAGGGCTTAGAAATTTAGTAGCAAGTAGTAGTAATTTTCAAGAAAATTTGCAATATACATTTTTTTAGGGACCAGTCCAGTTCTGACGTGGCTTTGAGGGGCCTGTATGTTAGATACCCCCATAAATGATGCCTTCTAATAAACTAGACCCCTTAAAGTATTTACAACAGTGTTTAGGAAGTTTGTTAACCCTTTAGGTTTTTCACAGAAATTAAAGCAATGTGGAGGTGAAATTTCAAAATTTCACTATTTTTGCAGATTTTCAATATTTATCCATTATTCACTGGAATACGGTAAATGTGACTAGGTAAATGCAATGTAATATCATTTCCCCCCAGGTCTGCCGTTTTTAGAAATATCCATATGTGGCCCTAGTGCATTATTTGGCTAACCATAAGCCCAGAATAGGAGGGCACCTATGGACTCTGGGGTCTCATTTTCAATGCAATTTTATTTTGGGGCCATTTCAGGTTTGAAGAGGCCCGAAAGTGCTAAACTTAATAAAACACCCTAAAAAGACCCATATTGGAAACTACACCACTTAAGGTATATATACAGGTGTGTAGTGAGTATATCGACCCCACAGGTGATTCACAAATTTTTTTTTAGCATTAGGCTGTGAAAATTAAAAAAAAATTTGTTTCCAATAATCTGCAATTTTAGCTTAAATTGTTTCATATTTACAAGGAATCCTGGAAAAAAGAACCCCAAAACATTTTTAAGCAAATTCTTCCAAGTTCGGCAATACCTTACATGTGGGTGTAAACTGCTGATTGGGCGCATGGCAGGGTGTACAAGGGAGGGAGCGCTATTTGGCTTATGGAACGCAGATTTTGGTGCGGCCATGTCGCACTTGCAAAGCCCCCAAAGTACCAGAACAGGTGAAACCTTCCAGAAGTCGCCCCATTTTAGAATCAACACCCCTCATGGATCTCACATAGGGGTGTATCATGCATTTTGGGTGCACAGGTGTTCCATCGTTTTTTTTAGCATTGGGCCATGAAAATGGGGGGGAAAAATGCAGTTCCACCATTGTTTTTTGGGCTTCAATTTTACAGCGTTTGCCGTGCAGTGTAAATGATGTGATAACTTTACTATGGGGGTCGGTACAATTTCAGTTGGTATGAATTTTATATAGTTTTTATGTTTTATTACTTTTACACAATAGAAATAGGTCTATAAAAAATTGCATTTTTATGTTGTCATATTCTGACAGTCATAACTTTTTTATTTTGCTGTGTGCAGAGCTGTGTAGGGCCTTGTTTTTTGGGGGGTGAATTGATGCTTTTATTGGAACCATTATGGGGTGCATACAACACTTTGTTCACCTTTTATTAAGGTTTTTGTGAGGTGTTTTGAACAAAATACAGCAATCCTGGTAGTGTTTTTTATTTTTATTTTTATTTTTATTTTTTATAGCGGTCTCTCTGCGTTAGATATGACATGCTAGCTTTAGTCAGCAGGTCGATATGATTACAGCAATACCCAATTTGTATATTTTTTACTGCTTTTATACAATAAAAACACTTTTATTCAAACAGGAAAACACATTTTTGCATTGCCATAGTCTGTGAGCCATAACTTTTTTATTTTTCTTTGTATGGAGCTGTTTACAGGCTTGTTTTTTGCGGGATGAGTTGTCGTTTTGATTGGTATCATTTTTGGGGGGACAAGCCTTTTTGATCAGTTTTAAATCCGTTTTTTGGAAGGCAGAGTGAAGAAAATACTGCAATCCTAGTAGTGTTTTTTATTTTTATTTTTAACAGCGCTCACTGTGCAGTATCCGTAATAGGTTAGCTTTACTCTGTGGGTCGATACGATTATGGCGATATCCAATTTATATATTTTTTTTTATGTTGAAGCACTTTTAAAAAAAAGAAAAAGTGTTTTTAGTGTGTAAAAATATTTATGCGTCGCTATTTTCTGAGAGCCATAACTTTTTTATTTTTCCGTATACAGACTTTTTTTTTGCGGGATGAACAGACGTTTTAATCGTTACAACTTTGGCGTTTATAGGAGTTTTTGATCACTTTTATTCCATTTTATGTGCTACGAGATGAACAAAAATCTTAATTCTGTGATTGTTTTTTTTTTGTTTGTTTTTTTTTTACGGCGTTCACCATACGGGTAAATTATCATGACAGATTTATAGGGCAGGTCGTTACGCACGCGGCGATACCAAATACAGGTACTTTATTTATTTTGATCTTTTTGGGGCGATTGGCATTTGTAAAGGGGAAAAGGGCGGTGTACGTGTTTTTATTTTATTTTTCGTGTTTATGTTTTACATGTTTTTCACTTTTTTTTCACTTTTTTTTTACTTTCTCACATTTTTTTTTTTTACTTTTCCCCATAGGGGATTTGAATGAGAGATCTTTAGATCTCTCATTCAATAGGAATCAATGCACAGCTTGTTGCTGTGCACTGGTTCCTATGACAACTGTCAGTCATGATGCCGGGCCATGCCCACAGGGCACGGCCGGGCATGGTGACGTCACAGACAACCCGGAAGGCATTTTATGCCCTCCGTGCTGTATGTCAGCATCGTGCGCTGCTGTCGCCGACAGAGACGCAGGAGGAGCGATCTCCTCCTGCGTCTCTCTTAGTTATTGCGACCCGATGGTCGCGATAATTAAGGGATTAACCGCCCACCCCCCCCCCAGGAGGGACCCCCCGCCGCGATCGCGCGAACTCTGCCTTAGAGCTCGCGCGAACCTCAGCACGTAGGCACACGTCCAGGGTTGTTAACCCCCAAACGACCTGGACGTATGCACACGTTCAAGGTCGTTAAGGGGTTAACAGGAGGATTGGGGCATGATCAAACCATGTCTTGTAACCTATGTGTGAGTATGAAACAGATTGCAATGCTTATCTGTTCAGTAGAAAGTAATCAAGTCTTCGCCGCTGAATAATGAGTGAAATCTAAATCTGTCGGGTGTGAGTATCGCCAGGGGTCGTGCAAATTTTCTTCTAGTATAAGGTTTTTGAGTTCTAGGGTATATCTAGAACTATTACTGAACCTATCTTGCGATTTGTCGATAATGACATTGAAGTCTCCACACATTACAAGGTTGCCTTTAAGGACTTTCTTGGTTTTTGTAATGAATTTAGAAATAAAGGAAATCTGCTGTGTGTTAAGGGCATTCAGTGCAACCAGCGTGTAGGCTACATTATTGAGAGTGCATTGTAAAATAACATAACGACCTTTAGGATCCAAGAACGATTGGTTAAGGCAAAAGGCAACAGAGTCCTTAACAAAAATAGAGACTCCGGATTTTTTGACGTCCAGCGCCGAGTGGAAGGCATGAGGGAACTTTTTGTGTTTAAGTCTAAATAAATGTTTTAAGGTGCGTTTCCTGCAAACATACCACATCAGCACAGGACCTCAATACTTCCTTCCATACCAGTGATCTCTTAAATTGTGTATTGAGACCATTCACATTAAGTGACAAAAACTTAATAGCCATACTGAGGATTATTAATAATTAGTTGAAATAGACATACCATCACTACTGCTATAGCAATTAACCAATCTATCAAGAAGTTAATTTTGTACAGTACATGGCATAGAAACACACAAACTGAACCATGAAAATGCATAGAACTAACATATGTTCTGATAAGTAGCAGAACAAAAAAATGAATGAGTATTCCCAGTAGGACTGGAAATAAGCAAAGGGGCAAGTCTATTGCCTCAACCTGCACAAGGCGGTAACCAACAGCACTGAAGCACAGAGATTATCAAAATCTACTGACAGCAACTCGGAGAACTCGAAAAAAGCTCCGGAGACTCAAAAACTAGCTATAAGTATCAAAACTTATCAGGTGTTTAAGCGGGATTTAGATCTATTTACTTTTTCGGACCAGAGTGGAGTAATAGCTTCTGGTCTAGCAGGCCCTTTCTTCTGTGGTGAATTGATGGGGGTCGACAGCAGGTTCCAGGATAGAAGTTCCTTAGCCAGTGCTGGGGAGCTACAAGTGGTCGTGGCGCCATCTTTTGTGATAATTAGTTTCCCCGGAAAGCCCCATCGATAGTTGACGTTGTGGTCTCTGAGGACTTTGGTGAAGGGTGCAAATTCTTTGCGCCTAAGCATGGTGCCAGCCGAGAGATCTGGAAAAATGGATAAGTTGGCAAATCTATCCGGAAGCAAAGTATGCCCTCTCAGCGCTTTCAGAAAATCATCTTTGACTTTAAAAAAATGAACTCTGGCAATGACATCTATCGGTATAGAGGCAACAAGGTGCTTTGGTTTTGGAAGGCGATGTATTCTATCAATTATGAGCTCGGCATTCGGCAGGACAATTGCCATAAGATCTGTTAGGAAGGGTGCGAGGGGATCTGCGTTCACTGATTCTGGGACTCCTCTGATTCGGATATTATTTCTTCTAGATCTGTCTTCTAGATTAAGGATTTTGGATGACACCCTCTGTACTTCCTTTTCCAATTCTGCATTAGCATCTATTAGTAAGTTGTGTGAAGTGGCGAACTCCGCCATTTTTTTTTTCGACATGGTCGGTTCTTGAGACCAGAGACTGTATGTCCGATTTAAGGTCGACCATAACTTGTTTGAAATCTCTGTGTAAGGTATCTCTAAAGGAGGAGAAGAGCCTCTGTAGAGCGAGCTCAGTTAGAGGAGCTTGATCCGCATGTTCCTGGAGATCCATATCCACCGATTCTGGTCGCGGGGAAGCTGCTGACAATTGAGAGAAAGGATTCTGGTCTTCCAAGGTTTGTAGCAGTGGAGACGATTGCTGGAAAAACTGAGTGAGTTTTGCAGGTTTGGATTTTTGTGTTTTCTTTGCAGCGCTCCTCATTTTTTTCTAAGTGCGAAAAGACATGAGCAAAGGATGTGAAGCAACCCTTCTTTCTCCCTCTCTTTTATTTTTTATTTTTAAAACAACACTAAAGTTAATCAGCAATCAGGGTGGTCGTAGGTATCCGAGCCAACTGAATAAGTGTTTCAATTAATAGAAAGACTTGAGAAAAACAGCAGAGATGTCCTGTAAGGGGATCAGTGGTAGACAGAACTGTATTTCTTTGTTGGATTTTGTTATCAGGTGGAGATATTTGTTAGGGTTGCATATTGCAACTAGAGATGAGCTTGTCACATTGTGGACCTTAGTAGTATAGTAGCTCGTGCGGGTTGGGAAGTACAGGTTTTTCAGCTTATTTAAGTATAACTTTAGAAACTTGCAGGAAAGTCAACTTATGTCTGATTAATAGGACTATGCACAACAGTGTAGATAAGATGATTGTCCTCAGGGTTTGTTAAGATAATGAAGTTCTATGTAAGCACTCTGGAACACAAATCCTTATATGTCAGGTTTTAAGACAGAAATGTGTGATCTAAGCAGAAGATTCAGATTTGAGCGTTTCAGCGCCCACTCTTGGTCCTCAGCCTGTGCACTGAAGTGACTAATCCTTTGTCATAAAGCAAACAAGGCAAGATGGTAATTGTACCTCCAATTCAACTGCCTCTGTGTGTTTGGGGCTATGGTATAGTCTTCTTAGTCGCACGCTGCCTGGAGAAACTCTGGAGTTAGGCCACAGGTTTGCTGAATGTATGCCTTCACAAAATGGCTGCTGGCTGATCCCAACTGTGACATATAATAATAAGAAAAGGAACTTGCTAACTGAATAGCTGTGAGAGAGTAGCTTTAAAGCTTTAACGCTGTGCACTGCAGTGTGAGCAGGGCTGTTTTAAGGGAGGCCCGACATAAGTATAGAGGCAGAAGTCCCCAGGGGTTTATAAAATGGCAGCCCCTCATGTGTATGAGGTGACTAGTCCTCCTCTCTTTAGCCCCGTTTGGTGCCGAGCGGTCGTTATGGTCAAGGAGCCCGGTTTTAGGATTTCAGGCGCTCACCCTCGAATGAGCCAGAGCTGGTCTCAGGGATTGTCAGTCCCGGTGTGCAGAGTGCAGGCAAAGAGCTCCTGGAGTGGTGAGAGGATTTCGCGCGGCGTCTTCACTATGTGCTGGAGCAGCGATGCTTCTTCCTACTCTCTCAGGCATGCCAAGACTCCCAGGTAGCTCACAATGCTGCCGGTGAATACTGGAAAGCTTCTCACACCCACAGGTCAGGTCGGAGTAGACAGCGCTGGGTTTAGTTAAACCGTTTTACAGAAGGTCTCACGGAGCTCCTCTCTAAAGCTGCCGGCGCCATCAACAGCCAGGCCATGCCCCTGCTGTCAACCTTTATTGTACATACAGCAAGAGCCAGCACACCACAGGTCTTACTGGGACCTGTGGTCCACCAAGAAAGATCAGTACCATAGTTTCTATTCACTGACATGCTATAGCCTTTATACGTTTTAGGCGCATTACTTATGTGCCAAAGTTCCGTAATGCGCCATACACACAGGAGAGGTGCAATGAACTTTAGACACCATTTAAAATCACACAAAAACCACTTTCATACATTCAGGCGCATTATACATTTAAAATGAGATGCGATAACTCACTTCGAAGCCCCTTCTTTCATATGTCTCTCAAACTTGTATTCTACACTCCTCTATATCTATTTAGAACTGGGGTGTTGGCACCAAGTAAAAAAAAAAGACACATTCGAATTCAAACATGCCGCCCTATGTTACCACAAAAGAAGTTTCTCAAAGGGAAATAAGGTAAATTAGAAATTATTTCTTTATTCATGGATTTTTCTGGTGCATCCACCAGGTTACATGATTGGGTGTCATCATGCTTGTTGCTGCAGACAGGATTGCTTTGGTTTTTGAACTTTAAGGCCTCGTTCACACAGCTTATTCTGGGACGGATTGGAACCGTACTGCGCGCCGTATTTGCGCTTCAGTACGGCTCCAATCCGCCGCAGTAATTACGGTAATCCACCGTTCTCATAGAGAACAGTGGATTCCGTCGCTCCTACCCGCTCGGCGAATCCGCCGGGCGGGGAGAAACTGACATGCACATTATCCAGGCACAATACGCGCCGAGGATAATGGAAGTTTATGGGGCCGGCGGGCCGCGCCCCAGCCCTGCCCCCGCCCCTTATTCAAGCCGGAATTGCGAGCGCAATCCGGCTCGCAATTCCATCTTGAATAAGCCGTGTGAACACGGCCAAAGGGGTTTTCTCAGTACAGGCTGTCGGATGCATCTTGAGCTTTCTCTCTTTTACAGCTTCAAATCCAGGGGTGGCTATTTCCTCCTAGTAGGTGAGTCTTCTGTCACTGAAGAGTGGTGACATCATCATTCTGTGTGAGCAGTGGAAGGGAGAAGATGTAACAGCTCTGTAGACCTCCTGTAATGGTCTGTTCTCATGCCTGGAGAGCTGTCACCTCTCCACAAGCTCAGGACTGAACTAACTATCAGGCAGCCAATCACAGTAAAGGGGGCATGGCCTTACCCCAGGCTTCAGATTTAGCTCCAGACACATACAGATTAGCTAATAGCTGCTATATGTCACGGCCTGCGCCGCTCCCCGGCCCGCGGGCCGCGGGCGCATCCGTGGTCCCCCTCCCGGGTGCCCACCGGGGCCGGGTGCCACCGCTGGCCGCGGGACGAGCCGGGGGGCTGCGTCTGCCGTGGACTTACCTGACCGCGCTCCTGTGCCGTCCGCGCCCTCTGCCGGCCGAGGCGCGCGTGCCTGTGTCCTAAGGCGCGCGCGCGCTCGTTCCCGGGGATTTAAAGGGCCAGCGCCCTGATTATTGGCTAATTGCCAGGCGCTTCCCCCTACTTAAGGTTACGTCCCACAATCACTCCTTGCTGGATCTATGTTGCCCCGTGCCCTAGAGAAAGCGTTCCAAAAGCATACTCTCGCCTTACCGTGTACCAGACCCCTCGCTACGTTTTCCCGACTCCGAACCTCTGCCGCCTGCCCCGACCTTCCTGCCTGTCCACGACCACGAACCTTTGCCGCCTGTCCTGACCTTCTGCCTGCCCACGACTACGACTCTCGGACTACGACTCTGTACCACGCTGCACCTCGGCTGCCACCGCAAGCAAGTCACGTCAGGGGGGACGACCTGGAGCCTCACGCCGCAGCAAGCCATCCCGCTT
>JAODAL010079223.1:0-12649 GCA_025379985.1 Phyllomedusa bahiana | reverse complement strand
CCCCAGTGTGAACCACCAAGTGTATTTTCTATTGAGGTCAGTGGGGAAAATTGACTTCTGCTTTTAGACAAGTATTTCAGCCGCAATCCTCGCAGATTCTGATTTGAAATACTCGTCGTGTGGACGGAGCCTTGGGCCGGGCTCACATGGTGCTTTTTAGCGCATATTTTGCCAATACCAGGAAGGGCTCCAGAACAAGCAGGGAGCACAAGTCTATTCATTCTACTTTCCTCGTTTTGGCTTACAGATACTGTTGCGAAATACAAGTCAAAAAACATTGTGTGAACCCAGCCCAAGGGTGAGTATACACAGGAGAGCTTGCAGATCTACAGGTAAATCTGCAAGTCAAAATTTGCAACAGAGTGTGTGGATTTTGGTGCAGATTTGGTCCGGATTTTACTCGGATTTCAAGTCAGAAACTGACGGTGCAGATCTGAAAAATCAACACGGCAGGCCGATCTGCGTATGGAAAGTTTCCTCCACGTGGGCATGAGATTTGTAAAATTCCATCCACATGGATGATACTGTACTCCTTGGAGGGATCTCAGTGCACAAATCTGTGGAAATCCACAGCAAATCCGTCCTGTGTGCACTCACAAGAGCCAGCACCATCAATGCACTTGATCTACAAAAGACATAGGGTGAACGCACATTGTCCACAGCAAATCAGATGTCTGCATGTGAAAATCTGCAACACATCTCGAGACTGTTGGTGCAGATTTTGATATGGATTTTACCCTCATTGAATTCAATGTGGTATAATTCACACAAGAAATTGACCTGCAGCAGATTTTAAAATACACACTGCCGGTCAATTTCCACGCCAAAAATTTCCACGCTTATTTGGCATGAGATTGTAACATCCCATCCACATGGCTGATACTGCAGTCCGCTGTGGATTTTCTATATGGAGAATTTACAGCAAGCCTATCCTTTGAGTCAACACCATCATAGTACTTGATCTACGAATAACATAGGCTGTTTGCGCACAGGACAGACTGATGGTAAAAATTTTCCACTGGAAATCAGCAGGTAAATCTGTATCAGATCATGTGGATTTTGGTGCAGATCTGAATGTGGATTTTACCCCATTGAATTCAATGTGGTATAGTTCACAGTAAATCTGCACAAGAAATTGATCTGCTGCAGATTTTAAAATTCACACTGCAGGTCAATTTCCACGCCAAAATTTTCTAGTGGGCATGAGATCGTAAAATCCCATCCACATGGCTGATACTGCAATCTGCTGTGGATTTTCTATATAGAGAATTCACAGCAGACCTATCCTGTGAGTCAACACCATCAGAGTACTTGATCTACGAATAACCTAGGTTGCACACAGGACAGACTGTAAAAATTTTCCACTGGAAATCAGCAGGTGAATCTGTATCAAATCATGTGGATTTTGGTGCAGATTTTAATGTGGATTTTACCGCCATTTAATTCCATGTGGTATAATTCGTGCTAGAAATTGACCTGCTGTGGACTTTAAAATTCGCTTAGCGGGTTGATTTCCACATGAAGATTTTCCATCATGCTAATATAGGATTTGTAAAATACCACCCACATGGCTGGTGCTTGTATCCGCTGTGGATTTTCCACCTGAAAATCTGCATGGGAAATCTGCAGCAAATCCATCTTGTCTGCATTCACCCTAAGGAGCCAGCATCAACAAAGCACTTGATTGCGAAAGACATAGCTTGACCTTACCCTGCCCTTTGATCGGTTGTACGTGGATTATAGAGTGCAGTCACTATTTACATAGCTATGATGCCGCTTCTAAGGAAGTGTCCCGCTGATTATCACTATCATAGTGCAAGAGTCCAAGTCTAGATAGCACATCTAGTCATTGCTGACTTACACTCGATAGTGGAGATTTGCTGATGTAAGATATGTCACAGTGTGGTCCAATTAAAATAAGTGTATCAGGCTATGTAAGGCCACGCCCACTGTGTTAAGCTCCACCCACCTTCCAAAGAGTGCCGAGCTCGGCGTAAAACAGCTCAAAAGTCACATTTGTGGCTTGCCAAAAACATTGTGACATTTTATGCGACAATACTGTCCATAAATGTCTCCCCTAAGTATTACACAGGACTAGTAAATCTGCCCCAAGATAGGAACAGATGGCACGGATTTTGTGTGCCCATTGTCTGATGCAGAGATGGCTGGCTTCTCAGTCGTACCAAGGCCATAGTAGTTGGACTTTGCCGTGTGACTGCACCTTAAGTTTCCAGAAGAAAATCCCAGGCCCTGTAGCCATTACTTTACATCACTTTTTAAAGGGGTTTTACCACAAAGTAAAATTGATGCAAGAAGCTTGCAAATGAAATAATAAACATTTTTACCATTCATCATTATTAAAAATTCTGACCCATTTCTGTTTTAGCTGCTCCTTCAGTGATCCATTGTTTACAGCTCGTCTCCAGGGGATACGACCAGGGCTGAGAGCTCCTCAGTCTTGGCCGCACATGCTCAGACACAACCTCTCATCTCATGAGAGCTACTGTCAGCCTCTTCCCTGTTTAGTAATCACACACACTCACTGCTGAGCGAGTGTTCACCGTCAGGTGCTGTCATTCTACTCCTGTCCTCTGTACTGCTTAGTAATCACACACACTCACTGCTGAGCGAGTGTTCACCGTCAGGTGCTGTCATTCTACTCCTGTCCTCTGTACTGCTTAGTAATCACACACACTCACTGCTGAGCGAGTGTTCAACCCCAGGTGCTGTCATTCTTCTCCTGTCCTCAGTACTCCTTAGTAATCACACACACTCAATGCTGAGCGAGTGCTCAACCCCAGTTGCTGTAATTCTACTCCTGTTCTCTGTTCTCCTTATTAATCACACAAACTCAATGCTGAGCGAGTGTTCAACCCCAGGTGCTGTCATTCTACTCCTGTCCTCTGTACTCCTTAGTAATCACACACACTCACTGCTGAGCGAGTGTTCAACCCCGGGTGCTGTCATTCTACTCCTGTCCTCTGTACTCCTTAGTAATCACACACACTCACTGCTGAGCTAGTGTTCAACCCCAGGTGCTGTCATTCTACTCCTTTCCTCTGCACTGCTTAGTAATCACACACACTCAGTGCTGTGTGTTCAACCTCAGGTGCTGTCATTCTACTCCTGTCCTTTGTCCTCCTTAGTAATCACACATACTCACTGCTGAGCAAGTGTTCAACCCCAGGTTCTGTATTTCTACTCCTTTCCTCTGTACTCCTTAGTAATCACAGACACTCACTGCTGAGCGAGTGTTCAATACCTGGTGCTGTCATTCTACTCCTGTCCTCTGTACTCCTTAGTAATCACACACACTCAATTCTGAGCGAGTGTTCAACCCCAGGTGCTGTCATTCTACTCCTCTCCGCTGTTCTCCTTAGTAATCACACACATTCACTGCTGAGCGAGTGTTCAACCCCAGGTGCTGTCATTCTACTCCTGTCCTCTGTACTCCTTAGTAATCACACACACTCAATGCTGAGCAAGCGTTCAACCCCAGGTGCTGTCATTCTACTCCTGTCAGCTGTACTCGTTAGTAATCACACACACTCACTGCTGAACAAGTGTTCAAGCCCAGGTGCTGTCATTCTACTCTCATCCTCTGTACTCCTTAATAATTAGTCAAACAGGAAACAGAAAAAAAGCCTCAATCATGTATGAACATTGAGAAAAAAAAAATCGACATGTTTGGCTCATGCAGAGATTTGAACCTATGTTAAACCTATGTGCTAACCACTCAGCGTCACTGTAACTACTCACAGCGCTTTACATAAACAGACCTTTGTTTGACCAGAGTGAGCACACAGTGGGGAAAGGCATGGTGATGTCAAGCCTGCTAGGTCACATGATACGCAGTTCAAACAAATCATACACGCCCCCTTTTTGAACTCACTGAAAGCTGAAGCAGGACAAACCAGGCAAGAAATGACTTCATGCTAAAACTCCTTTAGGAGCTTTGTGGTTGGCTCGGCTGCACATTGTAGGTGTAGTGGCCCTTTAAGGATAATAAATCTGGGTTCTGACAATTAGATAGGTCCATAGGATGTGACTAATATCTATGTAAAGCAGGATTACATGAAGTTGGCAGTGGACACCATTAGGTGACTGGGACAGTAACTTCATGAAAGAAAATTGAACTATACACAACGCTCTGGGCCATAATGTCACAATCCGATGAGAGTCAGGTGACGGTTAGTCATACACCATGAAGCTGTATCCCAAATACAAAGCTGATTATAACTCATAGAGAATAATACCAAATTATTGTTTACAGGGAAGGAATGCGGCCAGAAGTGCAGTCGTGTCTCAGCAGCTCTGATAGGCCCCCATGTGGACTAAGAGGGCACTGTACAGCACGATCTGCAGGTCAACATCACAAGTGGGAATTATACCTATAATCCATCTCATATTCCAGGTCTAGAATTATTGGGGATACTTTGTAATGGGGCGTGAACTAATGTCCTAGAAAAAAAATTCTGCCTTATGTGCTCTTGAGTAATATAACCCAAATTGTCAAAGTGAAAAAAATGGTAAACCCCCCCCCCCCCCCCAAAAAAAAAAAAAACCCGGTCCTGCAAAATACATAGTAGTATCCCAAAAAAGTGGCGCCTATCAGAAGCATAATATGTCCTGGATGACATATAATTCCTGCATGATATACAGTGCATGAATAATACTGCCAGACAGTGCTTACATAAGAGGTGTCCGAACAATTTGCCATCACAACATCGGTTAAGTGACAGAGAAGCGACTCCTAGCCAGTGAAAATGTCAAAATGTACAACGCAAACAAGAGCGAGGAAAAGCAAAACTGACTTATTATCAAATAAAATGGAAAAAAGGTTCAGATTGCACCCGTGTGATTACAAGTAAGACTGGCTGACACCCAGGCCATTAAAGGGAACCTGTCACATAGATTATGCCCCCCTTGCTGAGGGCAGCACAAGCTAGTGTCAGGCCTGCTGTTCCCAGCGCTGTGTCCCTTATTCTGTAAGATGCTGGAGTTTTAGAGCATTTACCCCTCAACTCTTATTCATGAGCAGGTGTTAGCCCCGCCCACCAAAGGCTTGCCCCGCCCACTGACAGTTATTCACATGTTTCTTCCTATTCAAAGTAATAGGTTTGTCAGTTGAGATGGGCGGGGATAGCCTCAGGTGGGCGGGGCATGAAAAAACTGACTCTTTGAATGACTCTTTTCATAGTTTCATAGTTTCATAGTTTGTAAGGCTAAAAAAAGACAAGTCGTCCATCTAGTTCAGCCTGTTGTGCTAAGGTTTTGATCCAGAGGAAGGCAAAAACCCCAATGAGGTAAAGCCAATTGTCCTCATTTTAGGGAAAAATTCTTTGACTCCAATCTGCAATAGAGAAAAATCCTGATCAATGACCCCTCTCCTGAATCCTGAATTTTCTGGCTGAAAACTGCAGATTTGAGCACTAAATACTATAAAACTCCAGCATCTTACAGAATAAGGGACACAGCGCTGGAAACAGCAGGTCTGACACTAGCTTGTGCTGCCCTCAGCAAGGGGGGCACAACCTATGTGACAGGTTCTCTTTAAATGCACCATATTATAACTATTAAGGGATGTTCACACGGCGTGGTCAATACGTTATAAGATGCATGCTTGAATCTGTGTTCCGGACCCAAACACGCATCTAACAATGTGCAGTGTGATTGACATTGCTTTCAATGTAAAACACGCATCAGCGTTCAGACGAGTGATCGCCGATGCAGGTTTTACATTCGTCTTTCGGATCCTTTCAAAGAATTATCAGGTCAATTCTAGATCTGTTTGACGCAGCAGACGCCCTATTTAAAACTATAGGGTGCAATCCTGCTGCAGCCAAAACGCATCCAAACACGCACCTAAGTAATACAGATATAGTTATATAGTTTGTAAGGCTGAAAATAGACAGACGTCCACTTCAGCCTTTTGCGCTCTAGTGTTGATGCAGAAGAAGGCAAAACCCCCCATGAGGTAGAAGCCAATTGTCCTCATTTTAGGGAAAAAAAATCCTTCCCGACTCCAATCTGGCATCAGAATAAATCTCTGGATCAGCGACCCTTCCCCAGAATCCCGGTCACTATAACTTGTTATATTATTACATCTAGAAATTTATCCAGACCCTTCTCCAGAAACCCGGTCACTAATAACTTGTTATATTATTACATTTTAGAAATGTATCCAGACCTTCTCCAGAATCCTGGTCACTATAACTTGTTCTTTTATTACATCTAGAAATATATCCAGACCCTTCTCCAGAATCCCTGTCACTAGAACTTGTTCTATTATTACATCTAGAAATATATCCAGACCCTTCTCCAGAATCCTGGTCACTATAAAATTGTTCTGTTATTACATCTAGAAATATATCCATACCCTTCTCCAGAATCCTGGTTCACTATAACTTGTTCTATTATTACATCTAGAAATATATCCAGGGCCCTCTTCCAGAATCCCCGGTCACTATAACTGGTTATATTATTACATCAGAAATGTACCAGACCCTTCTCCAGAATCCCGGTCACATTAACTTGTTCTATTATTACATCTAGAAATATAAACCCAACCCCTTCTCCAGAATCCCGGTCACTATAACTGGTTATATTATTACATCTAGAAATGTATCCAGACCCCCTCCAGAATCCGGTCACTATAACTTGCTCTATCATTACATCTAGAAATGTAAACCAGACCCTTCTCCAGAATCCTGGTCACTATAACTTGTTATATTATTACATCTGAAATGTATCCAGACCCCTTTTCCAGAATCCCGCTCACTAGAACTTTTTATATTATTACATCTAGAAATGTATCCAGACCCCCTTCTCCAGAATCCTGGTCACTATAAACTTGTTCTATTATTACATCTAGAAATATATCCAGACCCTTCTCCAGAATCCCGGTCACTTAACTGGGTTATATTATTACATCTAGAAATGTACCCAAAAACCTTCTCCAGAATCCTGGTCACTATAACTTGTTATATTATACATCTAGAAATGTATCCAACCCTTCTCCAGAATCCCGATCACAATAACTTTTAAGATTATTACATCTAGAGATGTATCCAGAAAGTTCTCCAGAATCCTGGTCACTTAAAACTTGTTATATTATTACCTCGGGAAAGAAACCAGACCCTTCTTAGAATCCCGGTCAACTATAACTTTTAAAATTATTACATCTAGAAATGTATCCAGACCCTTCTCCAGAATCCTGGTCACTATAACTTTGTTATATTATTACATCTAGAAATGTATCCAGCCCCCTTCTCCAGAACCCCGGGTCACTATAACTTTTATATTATTACATCTAGAAATGTATCCAGACCCTTCCCCAGAACCCCGGGTCACGTTAACTTGTTATATTATTACATCTAGAAATTTTATCCAGACCCTTCTCCAGAATCCTGGTCACTAACAACTTTTATATTATTACATCTAGAAATGTACCCAAACCCCTTCTCCAGAACCCCGGTCAAAATAACTTGTTCTATTATTACATCTACAAATGTATCCAGACCCTTCTCCAGAATCCCGGTCACTATAACTTGTTATATTATTACATCTACAAATGTATCCAGACCCTTTTCCAGAATCCCGGTCACTATAACTTGTTCTATTATTACATCTAGAAATGTATCCAGACCCTTCTCCAGAATCCTGGTCACTATAACTTGTTCTATTATTACATCTAAAAATGTATCCTGAACCTTTTATACTCTGGCAGAGAGCTCCACAGTCTTAGGGTAGGTATATTGTGTGTTAATATACTCCAGGTATTTTAGAAGTACACACTGGCCAGCACATACTTCTAAAGCGCTCTCTGCCGACCCTTATTCACTTTCAGGGAAAACGGTAGGTAATCACAGCATTCAATGAGAGCTATGAAATACCGTATTTGTAGGCCGCACTTTGGGCGTATTGCAGCACGATTACACCTCGAAGCAAGGCGCGCAAATACGCCGTGTGAACATACCCTTAGGGTACGGTCAAAAAACATGTAGAAAATACTTGTTGGATTCTCATCGGATTCTATTGTTGAAAACTCGTCGGACGAGTATTTTATGTGGATTTTGCTTGTTTTTTTACCGGCAGATTAAACAGTCAGAAAAATAAGTCCTGTTTATCTCTATGGGGTTTTGGATGCAGATTTGGCATAGAAGTGTTTTAGACGTTTTTTTACGTTAAATACGGCAGAAATATGAACATGTTCTAAATTTATTTTGAAAAACTGTCCATTTTCAAAAAATTTTCAATTGAGGTCTATGAGGATGGTTTATAATCAGTTTTTGATGAGTATTTCATATTGGAATCCGCATGGATTCCCACCCGAAATACATGACGTGTGGTTGAATCCTTACCACTCTTACAGTAAAGAATCCCTTTCTATGTTTATGTAGAAACCGTCTTCAATCTAGACGTAGAGGACGCCCCCTTGTTCTAGATACAGTCCTGGGTATAAAAAAATCTTGGGAACGTTCTCTCTATAGACCCCTGATATATTTATACATATTTATTAGGTCATCCAGAAGCCGTCTTTTATTTAAAGGGGTTTTGCCAGGACGTGCCTTATCTGCTAAGAAGCAAATGTAAACAAGCCATGCTGAGCTGAAAGAGAGAGAGACACAGCCAGAGCACAGAGCCATGCATAAGGGATCGTGTGCAATGTTCACTCAAATAATCAAACTACAACTAGTGGATTCTGTATACAAAAGACAACACCTTTTCTCCACAGCAGCTTGAAAGCTTCTTCATGTTCCCCGTCATCAGATAAAGCAGGGATCTACTCAGATAATCACACTACAACTAGTGGATTCTGTATACAAAAGACAACATATTTCTACCCGGTCCCTTGAAAGCTTCTTCAGCTCCCTCTCATCAGATAAGAAGTGTGCTCTGCGCAAGCCCGGCCAGCAGCTCTTGTCAGGTCATATCTAATAGAATCTTTTAAGTAACTAAGGGCAGGTAAGGCAGCCTGTAGCTCTCTGACTGCAATTTTTGTAATCACATATATTTAGAAAAGTGATTAAATACCCATTTTGGAGGATCCCACGTCAACATTACATTGTGGCAAAACCCCTTTAAGCTAAATAACCCTAGTTAACCCTACAGAGTTACCAAATAATTCCACTATACAAGGAGCAACTATCTCACTATACATAGTAACATCACACTGTTACCATAAAAAATTTACTATGTCAAGACCAACTTTACCAATAATGCCAGGACATAAGGGCCCGATTATAATGCTGGAGCAAGAACATGGCCCCTGGAAGGGGAAGGGGGTCCTAAATGTGGTATAAGTAATAGGAACCAGCAATCACTACTGCAATCGTCACTGCTGATGTGCTGTGCTGCATTTGGAAACCAAATAGAACAGAATGGAGAGTAGCACGCAATCACAAATTGCCCTCCGTTCTGCACGGAGACTTTCTGGGGCCTGTTCTCAAATTAGGTACAGGTCCTAAAAGTGAGACTGGGGTTTATGGGGCCCATAGAGTTTATGTAGATGTCTCTTGGGGCCCACCAATGGAGTTGTCTCTTGGGGCGCATCAGTGGAGTTGATTCTTGGGCCCACCAGTGGAGTTGTCTCTTTGGGACCACCAATGGAGTTGTCTCTTGGGAACCAACAGTGGAGTTGTCTCTTGGAGGCCACCAGTAGAGTTGTCTCTTGAGGACCACCAGTGTAGCTGTCTTTTGGGGACCACCTGTGTAGTTGTCTCTTGAGGCCGACCAGTCGAGTTGTCTCTTGGGGACCACTTGTGAAGTTGATTCTTGGGGCCACCAGGGAAGTTGATTCTTGTAGCTAACCAGTGGAGTTGATTCTTGGGGCCCACATGCGTCGTTTTCTCATTGGGGTTGCTTCTTGGGGCTACCAGTGGAGGTGATTCTTGGAGCGAACCAGGGGAGGTGATTCTTGGGACCACCCGTGGAGTTGATTCTTGGGGCCGACCTGCTTGGTTGTCTCATTGGAGTTGATTCTTGGGGCTCATCTTTGTAGTTGGTTCTTGGGGCCCACCAGTGAAATTGATTCTTGGGGCCACCAGTAGAGTTGATTCTTGTAGCAAACCCGTGGAGTTGATTCTTGGGGCCCACCAGTGGAGTTGATTCGTGGGGCCCACCAGTGGAGTTGATTCTTGTAGCTAACCAGTGGAGTTGATTCGTGGGGCCCACCAGTGGAGTTGATTCTTGGGGTCCACCAGTGGAGTTGATTCTTGGGGCCACCAGTGGAGTTGATTCTTGGGGTCCACCAGTGGAGTTGATTCTTGGGGTCCACCAGTGGAGTTGATTCTTGGGGCCACTAGTGGAGTTGATTCTTGGGGCCCACCTGCGTAGTTGACTCAGTGGAGTTGATTCTTGGGGCCCATTTGTGTAATTGGTTCTTGGGGCCCACCCTTCAGCTTATTACCCTACATGACTGCACATGCCTCTTGCTTTCTACCTCTCTTTCTCTGCGTCTCTTCCTAAAAAGGCTGCCCCAGGCTCGCAATGCCCAGGGGCCCACCAGGAGTTTCCCCTGCTCCCTTGTGGGCCAGTCCGAGCCTGTTTCTGGCATATCCTATATGAGAATAGAACACCCCTTTAAGAGCACAATCAGCTTTATTCACATGAACAGACAGATGCACACTCAGCCTACGGCAGTTTCACATCTCGGTGACGCATTCTCAAAGCTCCAAGGAGCCATAAGCACCTGCAAGACGCGAAACGGCCGTAAGCTGACCGAGTGTGCATCTGTCTGTTCATGTGAATAAAGCTGATTGTGCTCTTAATGGTGAGTGCCACATCTACTTCTTTCTATAGTTCTGAACGTTACTGCACCTCTGCTAACCCTACTGGGTATGGGGCCCCAGAGCAGGAGGATGTCACAGCACCACTACTAACCCAACTGTGTATGGGACCCCGGAGCAGGAGGATGTCACTGCACCTCTGCTAACCCTACTGTGTATGGGGCCCCGGAGCAGACGGATGTCACCGCACCTCTGCTAACCCTACTGTGTATGGGGTCTGGAGCAGATGGATGTCACTGCACCTCTGCTAACCCTACTGTGTATGGGGCCTGGAGCAGACGGATGTCATCGCACCTCTGCTAACCCTACTATGTATGGGGTCCCGGAGCAGGAGGATGTCACTGCACCTCTGCTAACCCTAATGTGTATGAGGCCCCGGAGCAGACGGATGTCATCGCACCTCTGCTAACCCTACTGTGTATGGGGCCCCGGAGCAGAAGGATGTCATCGCACCTCTGCTAACCCTACTGTGTATGGGGCCCCGGAGCAGGAGGATGTCACTGCACCTCTGCTAACCCTACTGTGTATGGGGCCCCGGAGCAGACGGATGTCACTGCACCTCTGCTAACCCTACTGTGTATGGGGCCCCGGAGCAGACGGATGTCACTGCACCACTGCTAACCCTACTGTGTATGGGGCCCCGGAGCAGACGGATGTCACCGCACCTCTGCTAACCCTACTATGTATGGGGTCCCGGAGCAGACGGATGTCTCTGCACCTCTGCTAACCCTACTGTGTATGGGGCCCCGGAGCAGACGGATGTCACCGCACCTCTGCTAACCCTACTTGGTATGGGGTCCCGGAGCAGGAGGATGTCACTGCACCTCTGCTAACCCTACTGTGTATGGGGCCCCGGAGCAGACGGATGTCTCGGCACCTCTGCTAACCCTACTGTGTATGGGGTCACGGAGCAGACGGATGTCTCTGCACCTCTGCTAACCCTACTCTGTATGGGGCCCCGGAGCAGTCGGTTGCCTCGGCACGTCTGCTAACCGCACTTTGTATGGGGCCCCGGAGCAGTAGGATGTCACTGCACCTCTGCTAACCCTACTGTGTATGGGGCCCCGGAGCAGACGGATGTCACTGCACCTCTGCTAACCCTACTGTGTATGGGGCCCTGGAGCAGACGGATGTCACAGCACCACTGCTAACCCTACTGTGTATGGGGCCCCGGAGCAGACGGATGTCACTGCACCTCTGATAACCCTACTGTGTATGGGCCCTGGAGCAGACGGATGTCACTGCACCTCTGCTAACCCTACTGTGTATGGAGCCCTGGAGTATACGGATGTCACTGCACCTCTGCTAACCCTACTGTGTATGGGGCCCCGGAGCAGATGGATGTCACTGCACCTCTGCTAACCCTACTATGTATGGGGCCCCAGAGCAGACGGATGTCACTGCCACTCTGCTAACCCTACTGTGTATGGAGCACCGGAGCAGACGGATGTCACTGCACCTCTACTAACCCTACTGTGTATGGAGACCTGGATTAAACGGAAGTAACTGCACCTCTGCTAACCATACTGTGTATGGGGCCCAGGAGCAGATAGATGTCACTGCACCTCCGCTACCCCTACTTTGTATGAGGCCCCGGAGCAGACGGATGTCACTGCATCTCGTCTCTCCCTACTTTGTTTGGGCCCCGGAGTAGACGGATGTCACTGCACCTCTGCTAACCCTACTGTTTTAATGGGGCCCTTAAAGCGGGAGATAAGTACGCACCTCTGCAACCCCTACTCTATGGGGCCCTGAAGTAACGGTGTCACTGCCCCTTGCAAACCAAGTGTATGGGCCCCGGAGTAGACGGATGTCACTGCCCCTCTGCTAACCCTACTGTGTAGAGTGGCCCAAACGGA
>JAODAL010079222.1:0-12649 GCA_025379985.1 Phyllomedusa bahiana | reverse complement strand
TAAGATTGTACGCATCCGTCATACCAACATGTACGGTTTCCGTTCTGGTACATGGAAAAAAATTCCAAACATTCTCTGTTTTTTAAATTTGCTCCGCAGCTCCATTTTCTGCGACAAGTAACTTTTCTGCACTAACAACTCCAGACTTGAGTGAGGGGCCATTTTTTGCGGGCTGAAGTGTACTTTTTTATTGCTACCAGTTTGGAATACATGCAACTTTTTGATTACATTTATTCCAATTTTTATGGGACGTGAAATGACCAAAAAACTGCAATTTTGTTGTTTGGAAATTTTTTTTCTTCTACAGTATTCAGCGAACTTGATAAATGATGTTATATGATGTTATATTTTAATAGATCGGACTTTTCCAGACGTGGCAATACTAAATACGTGTAACTTTTTCATTTCTTTATTTGTATAATGGCAAAAGGGAGGTGATTTGATTTTTGATTTTTTTTACACTCTAGAACATTTTTTTTTGCTTTAAGTTTGAGCCCCCATAGGGTGCAATACTTCTACAACCTAATGCATTATATTACAATGCATTAGGTTGTACAAAGATGACAGTTTTACTACTTCCTGCCTGGGGCCAGAAGTAGCAAAATCGAAAACATGGCGGCGATGTTAAGTGACTGGGAGCCTGCGATTTCGCCGTGGGTGCCCCGATCGCAGTGAGGAATGGTGTGCGGCACCATTTCTCATTGATTTAGACGCCGCGACCATCTTTTCCGCAGTGTCTAAGGGGTTAAACAGCACAGGATGGCGCCAGCACCATCCGGCGCTGTAACCGCTGAGTGTTAGCAGCAATTAGCTACTAACACCTGGTGGCTATGTAGCGGTATCAATAAAGAGTTTATAAAAAAAGTCGTGTATACGTTATACATAAAAAAAAGGAAAACCCTACACATATTTGGTACACACATGATCGTAATCACCTGTAGAATTAATCTAACAGGTTATTTAGTGTGAAATGTGAATGATGACTAATACAAAAAAGATGCAGAAAAAAAAATCACTTTTTTTATGATCACACCGTAAAAATTTTGTAAAGAAAAATTACACAGTAATATATATTTGTACTCAAACTGTGTCCCCCAAAAATACAACTACTCCTGCATAAAACAAGTCCACATACAACTGTGTCACTAGAAAAATAAAGAAGTTATGACTATTGAAACGCAGGGAGGCAAAAACTGAAAAATGTAGCTAGTCATTAAGCCTTTTTCAGGCCAGGCACTTAAGGGGTTAAAAGTATTTGACAATGGCACACATTTTGTAATTTAATCAGTGTAAATCAAGGCCAGCCCTGATTCTATGGTGCAGTTTTCCCCCCAGATAAATTTTAGTGTTAGGCTATGTTCAAACAGCTAAATTGCGGGACGTATTTCGCTCCGCAATTACATTGTGTGTACGGGGGCGTGAATAATTGACATGTCACTTATCTCCCCACTCTCCATATTGTGTGAGCAGGGAGAGGAGACGTAATCCCTATTCTCTATGAGAAATGTGGATTACCGTAATGACTGGGACGTATTTCAGCCCATAATTCGCGCAGTACGGTGCGAATTACGGGCTGAAATATGTCCCAGAATAAGACGTAAGAATAAGGCTATGTCCACATGGCAATAATTGCGGGACGTATTAAGGCCGCAATAACGCCGTGTGCTCGGGAGCGGGGTACCGGCAGCCCGCTGGCTCCATAGACACTCATTATTCATGGCGTGTATACGCCGGGAATAATTGATATGTCCCTTATCTCCCCACTTGCCGTATTGTGCGAGCAGGGAGAGGAGACGTAATCCATAGTTCTCTATGAGGACTATGGATTACCGTAATGACTGGGATGTCTCTCGCCCAGTATTTAGCGCAGTACGGCACGAAATACGGGGTGAGATATGTACTATTTTAAGCCGTGTGAACAATAGCCTTCGGGTTTTTTGCAGCGATGTTTGTGCAGTAATGTCCAGCATTAATTGCTGTGCCTACCTGCACAAAAAATGCATTAAAAACGCACTAAAAATGTGCTGTGTAAAAGCACCCTTAGGGGTACAGTGCGCACCACAATGCGCCGTGTGTTTTGGGAGTGGCGCTGTTCATAGCGCGTGATTGGCATGAACAATTGACATGTCAATTCTCCCCCCCCCGCCCCGCACGTACAATACAATTGTATTGTACGCGCGGGGGGGACGACGCGTAATCCACAGCTCTCTATGAGAGCTATGGATTACCGTAATTGCGGCGCACATTTCGCTGCATATAACGTGCAATCCGTGGCAAAATATGTGGCAAAATGCGTACCAAAATAAGCTGCCGTGTGTACATACCCTTAAGGACTCACCTGGTAAGCTACCTTGATGCAGTAGGTGGGCATAAGCAACTTGATTAAACTGCGCACTATAGCCTTTGTTTTTTGCATGTATAAAGCATAGCAGTAATGCATTTTAAATGTTCCACTGATTCAGTGTTTGTGTGGGCTTTAGTGCCGGCTATGTGCTGCTTTATTTGGTGTATGGAACCATCTTTGACATAAGAAGGTGAATACTGTAACCTTTGTTAATCAAACCAAGCACATGGTGAGTAACAACACTAAAAAGAGTGCAGCATTTAATAAATTCTGAGGTGGCATTAAAGTCATTATTGTAAGTGATGACTTACATGGCTCACCTGAGACAGGTGGTGGATCCTTTGAGCCGGGCAGTTCCTAGGCTAAATTTCACTCAGGGCTAGGTGAACATATGGCGCCACGGTGCACCACATTGCATCACCATAAACCAAAGCCACAATATACAAAAAGCTTTACCACAATGTGCTATGTATAAAACTACTAAATAATAGTCATACAGTTAGCAAATAACACTGCTACACCAACCAGAACACCCAAGACCACTAAGACCACATATCACCAGCACACAGTGACCGAATAATACCACCACACGATGACCACATATCACCAGCACAGAGTGACTGAATAATACATACTGACCATTACTGAATACAAACTATTATATTTCAACCAATATTACCGGCGTACAGTGACCATACAATGATAGATACCCGCTGAACACAGGCTCTGCAGACATATAAATGATTACATTAAAGTTATATCTAGTGACTTACAGGAGACGTCCCTGAAGAGTTGGTCTCTTTCTCTCCTTCTTCTACTCCATCTGTCCCAGATGCCATAACGACTATTCCCGACTCTTCACTGTAAAATTAACAAAACAAACATCCTAGACTCCTCAATTTATCAGCACTTTTCTACCAATTCCTATCTATATACAAACTCCCCATCTATAGCACCTCATATGGTAGCCATATAATATGCCCCCTGTAGACACGTAGTAGCCCCCTATAGCCAGGTAGTAGCCCCCTGTAGCCAGCTGATGTCCCCTGTAGCCAATGATGCCCCCCTTGTATCCAGTGATGCTCCCTGTAGCCAGTAGATGCTCCCTTGTAGCCAGTAGATGCCCCCTTGTAGCCAGTAGATGTCCACCAGTAGCCAGTGATGCCCCTGTAGCCAGTAGATGCTCCCTTGTAGCCAGTAGATGCACCCTTTACCCAGTAGATACCCCCTTGTACCAGTAGATGCCCCTGTAGCCAGTGATGCCCCCTGTAGCCAGTGATGCCCCTCTGTAGCCAGTAGATGCCCCCTTGTAGCCAGTAGATACCCCCTGTAGCCAGTGATGCCCCGCTGTAGCCAGTAAATGCCCTCTGAAGCCAGTAGATGCCCCTCTGTAGCCAGTGGATGCACCTCTGTAGCCAGTGGATGCCCCCTGTAGCCAGTAGATGCCCCCCTGTAGCCAGTGATGCCCCCTTGTAGCCAGTGATGCCCCCCCTACAGCCATTAGATGCTCCCTGTAGCCATTAGATGCCCCCCGTGTAGCCATTAGATGCCCCCTGTAGCCAGTAGATGCTCATTTGTAGCCAGTAGATGTCCCCTGTAGCAGTGATGCCCCCTTGTAGCCAGTGGATGCCCCTCTGTAGCCAGTAGATGCCCCCCTGTAGCCAGTAGATGCCCCTGTAGCCAGTAGATGCCCTCTGTAGCCAGTGATGCCCCCCCTGTAGCCAGTGATTCCCCCCTGTAGCCAGTATTGCCCCCTGTAGCCAGTGATGCTCTCCTGTAGCCAGTGATGCCCCTCTGTAGCCAGTGGATGCCCTCTGTAGCCAGTGGATGCCCCCTGTAGCCAGTGATGCTCCCTGTAGCCAGTAGATGCTCCCTTGTAGCCAGTAGATGCCCCTGTAGCACGTAGATGCTCCCTTGTAGCAAGTAGATGTCCCCCTGTAGCCAGTGATGCCCCTCTTGTAGCCAGTGATGCCCCCCCCTTGTAGCCAGTGATGCCCCCTGTAGCCAGTGATGCCCCTCCCCCCTGTAGCCAGTAGATGCCCCCCTTGTAGCTAGTGATGCCCCCTGTAGCCAGTGATGCCCCCTGTAGTCTGTGATGTTCCCCTGTAGTCAGTGATGTCCCCCTGTAGCCAGTAGATGTCACTCTGTAGCCAGTAGATGCCCCCCTGTAGCCAGTGATGCCCCTGTAGCCAGTAGATGCCCCCCTGTAACCAGTGATGCCTCTGTAGCCAGTGATGCCCCCCTATAGCAAGTAGATGCCCCTGTAAGTAATTAATTATAAAATAACAAAAATAGTACTCACCTCGTCCGCACGTCCCGGTACGGAGCTGCTGAGCTGTGTTAAGCAGCGTGACGTCATCACGCTGCTTACACTGTTACGCAGCTCCCAGAGATTTCCTCGGTGGCAGAGCTGCCAGTCGAGGAGATCGAGCGTCGCAGGGGGCGTGAGTGAAAGCCGTGCGCCCCCTGCGACGCTGATACAGGGGAGGAGTCAGGATGGGAACGATCTGTCCCACCGCCTCCCTGCACCAGCAGCTGCTGGCTCTGCGCGACTGTTGTAAAACAGCCGCGCAGAGTCAGGGGCGATCCTCCGGGCGGGCGAGGCCAGCGGCGCCCCCCTCGTGTGAGTGGAGCCTCGGCGCCCCGGGCGATCGCCCGCCCCTAGGAACGGTCCTGCCTTTGAGTCACACATAGGACTTGATGTAGGACTACACTGATTTGCTGATTCTAAGCAGCCCTCTGGTTTTCATCCTCTAGCACCAAAGGGTATATTCACACGGTGTATTGCGGCGCGTATAGTATGCGCTGCAATACACCGGGTGTTTTGGAGCAACACGCTAATCTTTCCATAGCACGGGGGGCCGGCATGGCACCGGCCCCATAGCGAGTATTCGCCACTAACAATTGACATGTCACTTATCTCCCCGCGTGTACAATACAATAGCTCTATGAGAGCTATGGATTACCGTAATTGTGGCGCGCATTTCGCCGCGTATAACGCACAACATGCAGCAAAATACGCAGCGAAATGTGCACCAAAATAAGCCGTGTGAACATACGCTAAATAGGGATCTCATCTATGCTGCAGGGCACTCCAAAGTTGCTACCCTCACTGCTGTACTGAAATCTAAAATGCAGGACAAAAAGGCCAGGCTAGAGCATACATGCCAACTCTCCCGCTTTTGGCGGGGGGGGGTCCCGCTAATGGGCCCCCCCCCTCCCGCCACACCGGCAGAGTTGGCATTCCACCCGCCGCCAGCAGGGGTTCGTTAAATGACCGCCGCGACGAGTAGCGCTGGTGCGCTACTCTGGCGCCGCCGGGCCGCTCCTGCAGGCAGGTGAAGCGGCCGCAGCGGCCGCTCACCCACCCTGCGCGTTACTGTGCAGGGAGGAGGCAGGAGGGATCGTTCCCCTCCTTCCTTCTCCCCCTGTATGCACAGCACCGGTGAGCGCTGTACATACAGATCAGCGTCGCAGGGGGTGTGAAGCGCGGCTGCACTCACTCCCCCTGCGACGCTGAGGAGATCGGCCGGGAGATGTCCGGAGCTGCAGGGAGCCTGGTGAGGTAAGTGGCTTTTATTATTTTATTTTTATTAGCTATAGGGGGGCTCTACCTGGCTAACAAAGGGGGGGCATCTACCTGACTACAAAGGGGGCAACTACCTGACTACAAAGGGGACAACTACCTGGCTACTAAAGGGGGCAACTACCTGGCTACTAAAGGGGGCAACTACCTGACTACTAAAGGGGGCAACTATCTGGCTACTAAAGAGGGCAACTACCTGGCTACTAAAGGGGGAAACTACCTGGCTAACAGAGGGGGCAACTACCTGGCTACTAAAGGAGGCAACTACCTGGCTAACAGAGGGGGCAACTACCTGGCTACTAAAGGGGGAAACTACCTGGCTACTAAAGGGGGCAACTACCTGGCTAACAAATGGGGGCAACTACCTGGCTAATAAAGGGGGGCATGTACTTGGCTACAAGGGGGTATCTACCTTTCTGTAAGGGGCACTACCTGGTTATGGGGGGCTACTACCTGGCTATAAGGGCATCTACCTGGCTTTCTTCCAAAGCCATTATGCAGTTAGGCGGAGTGGGTGTGGCTTTTTGAAGGGGCGTGGCACACCAAAAAGATGGGCGTGTCCATGCTACACGCGCCGCCCTCTTCAATCTCCTGCTTTTCCATTTTCAAAAGTTGGCAACTATGGGCTAGAGGCATAACAGGTAGGCAAATTATTGGGGCCGGAGGCAAACAAGAAGTCTGATCGGAGAGATAGTTGAATTCAGAACCAGTGGAAACATTACAGGAATAGGCACTAGCCCAAAAAAAAGATCAGACAAGGCTAAAGTGTATCTTTAAATAGGTGCTGAAATTCTGCCATTGGAGTGGTATACACTAACGGTATGCGCTGACCCTTTAAGTCCTCAAGGACCAGTGCACACACGCACTAGGAGGTAGCTGGGGATAAGCAGGGAAAAGAGACTACCCAACAGAGATGCCGAAGCTCTAGAGCCTGAAGCTGCATGGAGCAGCAAAAAGATAGGCGGACGCCATGGTGTGTACAAACACAACCTTTTGACAATGACATATTGCTAAGATGCCATCACTTTCTTATTTATTTCTGAAGCTTGCACAATCCTAAGTTTATGTCTCCACAGTACAGCTTTTCGGTAGTTTTTTCAGCATTTTTCACTTTTTAAAACCGCTGAAAAAACATTGAAAACAGATTCCATAGACTTTAATATTAAAGATGTTCTGTATCCTTCACAGAACGATTTTTTCTGCTTGTTTTTGCTGATGGTCATTTTTTGTAACATGCTGCAAAAAACGCCAGAGCAGGGCAGAAAATTTACTATTGAAGTCTATGTAAACTGCCAGATGGTTTTTGGCGTATGTTTTTGGACAGTTCTGCTGAAAAACTGCTCAGGTGTCTTAACAAGGTATATGAATTTTGCATACATTAAAAACTACTCAAAAACACACCAAAAACACACCAAAACTGAAAACCACCCAAAGAACTTGTCAGAACCCTAGCTGCTTTGGACAAAAAATGGCATAAAGCAGCTTTTAGTTTTTATTTTCAACAAGTTTTTTGTTCTATACTGTGTAGACCTGGCCTAAGAATGAAGGAGCAGCTGGTTAAACACTATTGTACTTTCTAGATTTTACCAGAATTTTATCCCTATCTGCAGAAAACTACAGCACTGCTCCAATTATTTGCATTGCATTTCCTTGCACAGAAAGAGGTTAGGGGGAGGGCACATCACAGAGAAAAGCCGCCCGCCCCTCCCCCCCGGCCATGTGCACGGCACACAAACCGGACAACTACCTGTCGGATAAACCGACTGGTATTTGTCCATTGCCGTGGGGATGCCGCCTAAGTCTTGTGATTGTCAGGAGGTCCCAGAAGGTGAACTTCCATTATTTATGACATATCCCACTAGTATACCATAATAATATAAAATGGGAGTATTTCTTTAAGGGGACTAACTAGGCTCCACATCATGCAGTCACCAGCCTGCACCAATCACTCTCTCTCTTTTAATAAATAGGTGTTTTCAAGCAGCCTGAAACTCATTAGATGAGACTTTTTTGCAAAAGAATTCCCAGAGATCAGTGTTTCCTCAAACCATGGTGACTCTAATCACATTTTATCCACATTACAGTATTTGGAATGAACAAGCACTGAGCCTCTTGACCTTGTCTGTGTTCTTTAATGTTGCAACATGATTGCCTGATTAAGGATTTGAAATATTTTTGTTTAATTACAGTGTTTTATGCTAGTATTCTATCGTGGTCTGTTTTATGTAATTTTATGACCAGCTGATAATATAGCATGATTGATATTCTGGCTCTTGTTACATATTTTAATAAGAGATTAAAGAACTGTTACTGTACATACATATTCTTGTTAATAACATAAGGAATGTCAGCCATGTTTAAAGATGAGAAGTCAACATCACTGGCAATTATTTGCATCATCTGTCCACAGAGCTGTACTGACTTATCAAATCATTTCTGACTCTTCACATCTGTAGTGTGACAGTCATATACTGTAATCCCTCTATGTCAGTGTATCTGTACAAAGATACTGTACAGCAATTACTTTAGGCTGCACATCCCATCTGTTTTTATCTTTTGGCACTTGTGAGATTTCGGGGAGAAACAAATATTTTGTCTGATCTGCTGCCAAATGTGCAGTTTTTCTTGCTTGTAAAAAAAAGAATAGACCCCACCTGCTCATCATCTTCTGGATTTCTTAGCTCATTTACTTCAACACTTATGATGTATATGCAAAATAATTGCATGGTCCATGAAATTCTCCAATTAGCAAAGATAATAACGTAGATTTAGCAAACACACCAAAATGTTTGTGTTGCAAGTCAGATCAGTAACTTCTTTTTGGCTGTAGCTACAATATATTTCCCAGAAAACACAGATTTAGCGATTTTTATGAAACAGCAATATGGATTTTAGTCACTTTCTCATTCATCTGTCTGGCTTGTCTTGTAGAAAGCGATACTGTCACTCCATATACAACATTTGCAGCATTCAGTATATTACTCTTTGATGGATTGATGCATATGTGATCTTTGTAAGACCCAGCTGCTTTTCTCCAGTTTGTAAGAGACATTTTCAGACATAAAAATACTGACTTTAAAAGATGCATTTTTTCCAAAATGATAACCTTATTTCACATGCAGAAGTTTTAGTTTAGGGTCCTGTTCACATCTAGAATGGACTATACACCAAACACAATGTCGGACTGAAGTTACTTGGGCCTAACAGAGGAAATTATTCCGAGGACCAACCAGAGGAAATTATTCAGAGGGCCCACCAGAGGAAATTATTCCCAGGACTCACCAGAAGAAATCATTCCGAGGGCCAACCAGAAGAAATTATTCCGAGGGCCCATCAGAGAAAATTATTCAGAGGGCCCACCAGAGAAAATTATTCTGAGGACCCACCAGAGGAAATTATTCCGAGGGCCCACCAGAGGAAATTATCCCGAGGACCCACCAGAAGAAATTATTCCAAGGACCCACCAGAAGAAATTATTCCGAGAGCCCACCAGAGGAAATTATTCTGAGGGCCAACCTTTATTTATATAGGACATGTACATGACCAATTTCAAATAATCTTTGATAATGCTAAAGGCTCTTTTGGGATGGCTGCTAATAATTGTTTCTAAACTCAGCTACAAATGAGGTTGTCTTCCACTAGATCTTTGGGCCTTTAAATATTTGGTGTACATTACTGTGATAGAGCTAGGGCTCACCAGAGGATCCTCTTGTATGCCAGTATGACACTATGTGCAGTCTATTTTTACCAATATATGTTTTAGTTGTGGAATAGAATTGTGCAGTTGCCTATGCTATTCTGTTTAAAGAGTTTTAGTTTGTTTGTAACTGTTATAACAGAGACTAAAATAAGAAATCTAGGAGGAAATGTAGGAATGGGCTGCGCCGAGTCTGGCGTATGTTCAGTCTGAGATACAGCGCAGCCCCTTTCGCTCTATTTTTAATCTGCTGCACTCCAATATCAGGTGCATTACAGAGCGCTCGCGGCATTTTGTAATGCGCCTGATTTCTGCTGGAACAGGTAAACCAGTTTTAAAGTGGTTTACCTGAGCCAGAAGTGTCGGTTTTTCGCTAGAATGCGCCTTATTTATGACCTGCAGTAGAGCAGGTTCACAGATTCTACACTCTTTTTATGTGCAATTAAATTGCCGTCTGGGCGCCAAAAATCATACATGTCGCTTTTAGGGCTGGTTCACACGGCTTATTCAAGCCGTAATTGCGGGACGGATTTCGCCTGCAATTACACCTTGAGTAAGGGGCGGGGACGCTCCCCGCTGGCCCCATAGACTTTCATTATCCATGCCGGGATAATGAACATGTCGCTTTCTCCCCGCCTGGTGGATTCGCCGAGTGGGGAGGAGAGATGGAATCCATAGTTCTCTATGAGAACTGTGGATTACCGTAATTGCAGGGACGGATTTCAGCCGTATTGCAGCGCAGTACAGTGCGCAATACGGCTGAAATCCGTCCCTGCAATAAGCCGTGTGAATGGCCCTTTAGTGTCGCCCACTAATTTTCGCAAAAAGACACAACCATCCCAGGTTAATAAATGACTGGGCACCCTTCCCAATATAGTTACTCAGTATCTCCTCAAAAGTCAAAAAAACAAAACCACCTATAGAGAATACTTGATTAAAATATAACCTTTAATAAATACTCCTTAAAAAATATATAAACTCTATCTATCCCTACACTAAATACACAGATGAAAATAAACTAATTCCCTACCTACCAACAAGGGGAACCCGTCCCAACAAGCACTGCTGTAGTGCTGAGACGAATGCATGTATTTTGGTGTTTGGTACCATCTTTTGTGCGCCTCTATGTGATTCTGCCCTGATGAATCCCGCTACCATGGGAGGAAACGCGTTGGCTAATGTGTAGCAATATGGGCGCGTTTGTATTTCGTGTATATTGAACATATATAGGGTGTATGTGAGTGTGGTCTGATTAACCACTTTAACACATTCATATTATATCATCTATAGGAGAGTGTGTTTGAATATGGGCTTTTTGTATGTACCCTGTATCCTCTGTAGAATAAGTGTGTAGAGCGGGTACATTTTGATAAACTACTTCTGAGATTGCCTGAATGCATTATCTATTAACCCTTGACTTTTTGTCCTGGAAGACGTTATATATAGAGATGGGCGAATTTCTCAAAAATTCGATTCGGTCACTTCGCCGAATTTTCCGACAAAAATAAATTCGGTCCGAATTTCTTCGGCACGAATCGCGTTAAAAAGCAGCTATTTCCAGGCTGCACAGAGCCTGCAGGGTGCTGTAGAACGTTGTGCCATGCTTAAATATGCAGAGGGAGCTTGGTTTGGGCTTCATACAATGTTGTGTTTTAGTATGACACGCAGATGACTGCCGCCGCTCTTAGAATCGCTTCACTATAAAATTCCCTGGGCACTTAAGAGGGCAAAACTGACCAAAAAGCTCAAGCGGGAATGTAGCCTGATAAAGTCATGCCAGCGAAAGCTGGAAAAAAACAAGCTGAGAGCTCAGGTGGCAACATTAGTGACAGAGTGTGGAGGTGACGGTGGCAGCCACAGCAGCATGAGGTCAGGCAGTGGCACAATGACATTCTGGAGGTGGCAAAACACGAGGAAGCCACAGAGTGGCACAATGACTGAGAGCGGAGGTCACGGCGGCAGCAGTATGAGGTCAGGCAGTGGCACAATGACATTCTGGAGGCGGCAAAACAGTATTAGGCCACAGAGTGGCACAATGACACAGTGTGGAGGTCACGGCGGCAGCAGTATGAGATCAGGCAGTGGCACAATGACATTCTGGAGGCGGCAAAACAGTATTAGGCCACAGAGTGGCACAATGATACAGTGTGGAGGTCACGACAGCAGCAGCATGAGATCAGGCAGTGGCACAATGACATTCTGGAGGCGGCAAAACAGTATTAGGCCACAGAGTGGCACAATCACACAGTGTGGAGGTCACGGCGGCAGCAGTATGAGGTCAGGCAGTGGCACAATGACATTCTGGAGGCGGCAAAACAGTATTAGGCCACAGAGTGGCACAATCAGACAGTGTGGAGGTCACGGCGGCAGCAGTATGAGGTCAGGCAGTGGCACAATGACATTCTGGAGGCGGCAAAACAGTAGGCCACAGAGTGGCACAATCACATAGTGTGGAGGTCACGGCGGCAGCAGTATGAGATCAGGCAGTGGCACAATGACATTCTGGAGGCGGCAAAACAGTATTAGGCCACAGAGTGGCACAATCAGACAGTGTGGAGGTCACGGCGGCAGCAGTATGAGGTCAGGCAGTGGCACAATGACATTCTGGAGGCGGCAAAACAGTATTAGGCCACAGAGTGGCACAATCACACAGTGTGGAGGTCACGGTGGCAGCAGTATGAGGTCAGGCAGTGGCACAATGACATTCTGGAGGCGGCAAAACAGTATTAGGCCACAGAGTGGCACAATCACACAGTGTGGAGGTCACGGCGGCAGCAGTATGAGGTCAGGCAGTGGCACAATGACATTCTGGAGGCGGCAAAACAGTATTAGGCCACAGAGTGGCACAATCACATAGTGTGGAGGTCACGGCGGCAGCAGTATGAGATCAGGCAGTGGCACAATGACATTCTGGAGGCGGCAAAACAGATTAGGCACAGAGTGGCACAACACACATGTGGAGGTACCCCAACAAATGAGGTCAGGCAGTGGACAATGAATTTGGGGGCGGCAAAAAAACCCA
>JAODAL010079221.1:0-12649 GCA_025379985.1 Phyllomedusa bahiana | reverse complement strand
TTTTTTTTTAAATGCTTTCTGCACTTTGGCCATCCAATCCCCTTTTCTGCACTTTTGGTGGCCACCAATCACCTTTCTGTACTTTTGGTGGCCATCCCAATCCCCTTTCCTGCACTTTTGGGGGCCATCCAATCCCCTTTCTGCACTTTTGGCCCCAATCACCTTTTGCCTTTTGGGTGCCATCCAATCACCTTTCTGAAATTTTTGGGTCATCCAATCACCTTTCTGCACTTTTTGCGGCTACTCCCAATCACCTTTCTGACTTTTGGTGCCATCCCAAATCACCTTTCCTGCAATTTTCGACCATCCCATCACCCTTTTCTCATTTTGGTGCCATCCAATCACACTTTCTGCACTTTTGGCGGTCTTTCCAATCAGTGCAGAGCACAGAGAAGTGTCAAAAACGTCTTTCGCTAAGGTGAAGGGCTCTCATTGGCTGCAAAAATCACATGACCATTTTTATATATTATTTCACTGTATTGCCTTGAACGCCATTTTCAGTTCACTCTCTGTACGTAAAAAGACTGCTCTTATTGATAGCATTTTCCTCTCCATAGACAACAATAGTTAGGAGATTTGGTATTGCTGGCTGCATCTTTCCCACACCCAGAAGCTGTTATATGGCGACATTTATAGGTTCAAATAATGCCTAACGATATATATTATGCAGAGTGCTTGGACTTGCTAAATCATACTCAGTGCCCAAAAGTTCTGTTTTTGCAGTTTTGGGGGTTCAGTAATTGTATAACACACTGCCCTCCCAAATCTCCTATGTGTCAAAGGGCTTTTGGGCCCCCTCAGGATGCAGGGCCCCTAGCAGCTGCTACCGTGCACCTCCTATAGCTACGCCCCTGCTTGAAAAGCTGCCCTCATCTTTCAGTTAGCCATTGAAAGGAATGAAGTGTTTTAGCCTTTCAGTTTTTTACTGTCACTCTTAGAGCCAAATTTTTGGTTCCATGTATCCAGTTACTGTTATGGATGGTAATTCCAGCTTCTCCTCACCTGTATAGGTATAAAAATTATCCAGAACATCTTCTCCCATTGACTTTAATGGGGTTCGAGGTCGAGTTTTAGTTCGAATAGAACCTCGAAACGATCACACTAAAGTTCGAGGTTCTAATCGAACTAGAACTTTTTACTGCTCGCTCATCTCTAGTCATAAGTAGTGTTATGTTTCAAATTTCGGGCAAAGTCAAGTTCGACCCCCTGAAGACAAGCTTTTCAATCCGAGTCTGCCTAAATTGATCTTCATCATAAATTGCCAAACATCAGCATAACACAAATCCTAATTCAAAACAGAAGTGACACCAGAACAAGAGCACCAACAGAGTACAAGCACCATGGGGTGGTAAATTAACCCTTATAAACCAGTATAAAAAAACAAAACACCTAGTCTCAATTTTGGATTAGGGTTACATTTTCTGGTTAGGATTAGGAGCATTCCGAATTATTTCAAAAGTTCCGTCAAACCAGTGTCAAACCGATAATTTGGGAAAACAAAGCTTTCCTGTCTATCTAAAGGACGTGTATAGCTGGCTCTGTGATATGTGTTTATTGGATTTGGTGCAGCAATCCCTTTTAGGACTCATTAAGAGACAATGAGAGTCCTGCTTACCTATATATATATCATATACAGTGATTGACAGCTTTGCCTGTATAAGTGTGTTCACTTACTCTGCTTTTTACTGCTCCAAAATTATATAAATCTATGTATCCAGACCATTTCCTTCCTATCAAAAATAACCCAAATATTTCACACAGCTCAGCTTCTCCCCTTAAAAAACCCCCTATATATCACAACTCAGCTTTTTCCCCCCTCTATCATAAACCCTATTATCACAAGCTCCTTCTCCCCCTCATCATATAACCCTATATCACAAGCTCACTTCTTTTCCTCTATCAAAACCCTATATACCCCGGCTCAGCTTCTCCCCTTCTTCTAAACCCTTTTTAATCCCAAGTTTCCCACCCCCCTCTATCATATAACCCTATTTTCACAGACTCAGCTTCTCTCCTCAAAATTTTAAAAACCCTATAATCCAGAGCCAGCAAACCTCTCCCTCCTATCATATAACCCTATATATCACAGACCATTTCTCTCCTTAAAATAACCCTTTATATCACGAATCAGCTTCTCTCCTCCTTAATAAAAATACAGTAAAAAAAAATGTTTTGGTTTATATTTTCTATTATAGCTGTGCTCTCCCACAGCAGATATACAGCTATCCCATCATTGTAACCTCTGATTGCTATCACATCTCCGCTAGCAATCAGTTTTTAATCATGGGGAAGCTGTGTGCTTGTTGTAGGGAGTGTGGCATCCTCCCTGCACCCAGTGATGTCAGGACAGCATCTCATAACATTTTACCCTGGCACAACTACTATATATAAAACATAACTTTTTTTTTGCCCGGGGGAAAATTTGGCCCAAAATTCACAAAAAATCAAAAGAATCTTCTAAAGGTAAAATTCATTCCTTTTATAAAAAGCCTTTTCTTACAGAAATAAATAAGTCAAAATAAAAAACAGTAATGTCACAGCTTTAAAAAAAAAAAAAAAAAAGTTGAATCATTATATTCCCGCACCCCTTGTTTAATAGGTTGATGAGTCACTGAGCCAGATCTTCGCTGCCGGGTCACACCCACACATGGGGGTGTTTTTTTGAGATTGGGTTCAAAGAACACCCATGGTATGAAAAACGCCATTGGGCCATGTGATCAAGGGACGTCACATGGTTTTGTAGGAAGGAGGGGGAAAGGCTCTCTGTCGGTTTTTCAAAACAAACAATAAAAAATTGTTAATGAAATCAATTTCAAACTTTAATATAATTAAGTTTTGAAAAAATAAAAAGTAGTCCCGAGAACCTTTTTAAAGCTTAGGACCTGCAAATGTAAGCGGCCCCTCCTAGTCAGAAAAAGCCTTTTAGTTTTAGCAACCCCCTTTGGCACTATTCAATTTTAAAATTTAGGTACACCCATTTCAAGCAAGATTTTCTCATTTTTAAAACCTTACATCCCAAACAACATTTTCAATTTCAAATGGGTCCAATTTTTAATCCACCCCCAAATTTGATATAATTCCTTTGTTCACACCTTAGACTCAAATTTTACTATTGAAAATATACAAGGGAAAGCATCTCTGTACAAACCAAACAAAAGGCAAATATGAGATCAAGGGATATATGTCACAGTACAGGGTAATACTACAGTGATGTCACAGTACAAAAAAACACACATGATGTCACAGTATAAGGATTTAATACACAGTGATGGTCACAATATAAGGTAATACACAGTGATTTGCACAGTACAGGGAAAAACACACAGTTTGGGGCACGTAAAAATAAAACACAGTGATGTCACACACAGGATAAATAAAATAAGTGGGTGGGACTCAAATTTTTTTATAATAAATAATGGGTGCTGGTAAAAAATGGTGGGTATAGCTTCCACAATAGCAATATAAAAAAATAGACCGCACTCAAAAAATTTCATCAAATAAAATGTCTTTATTCCTTTTACGGCCCCAAAACTTTTAAAACACATAGAAGGGGACTCAATACGGACCCTTTCGTCACTCATAGCCTTATCCAAATCACTGCAAAATGAACAAAACAAGACAAAAAAGTAAGATGGGGTAATGAAAAAACATACATTCAAATGGATATATAATGGACAGACCATAAATGCACCTCACTATCCCCCAACATTTTGGGGTCCAAATGTACAATTAAATAATACCACACCATAAAAAATATGGATTCAAACTAAATAATAATCAAAATTACACCTTATAACAAATAGCCTTCCAAATGGCAGAAAACAGAAGAAATGACTCCTAGGGTTTTGCGGGATCTAATGTAAATAAATAGAAGAGGGCTGTAGGTCCATAAAACAAATAATATAAAATTTTTGGGGTACCAGTAATATGATTATGAATTAAATAACTATTTTGATGAAAAACCTGAAATCCCTATAAAGCTCAGGGCTACTTACCAATGTGCACAGGAGAGTGTGAAAAAGGCCGAGCCCTTGGAAAATTGGGGGCCTTTCAAGCTGTGGGGAGGAGTGCTCAAGTTATACTGGAGCCGGGCCCGTATTTCCGAAACCGAAGTTCCCCGCGCCCTACTCATATCCGAAGGGGGAAAAAAGAGAGATGGAAATGTAGTCCACATAGGAGGCAGCGCCAAGCGAAAAAGGCAATGCGGGCCTCGGGACGTGCATAGGAAAAAAAAACAGAGACAAAAAGGGAGGTTACAGATAAATTATAAGATAAGATAAGACATGGGTACCAAAAAAAGTGAATTAAAATGCAATAAAGTAAAGTAAAAGAGGGTTCATAAAGGAGGGGGGGATGTAATTGAGATAATGATGAAAAATGGGGTACATAAAACAGAGAAAAAAATAAAAACAAAAACAAAAGGAGACAAGGAGGGCTAAATGCACAATAAAGAATAAATCATAAAAGATAAGGAAGGGGAAAACAGGGCAAAAAAAGCAAGACGAAATACAAACAAAAATAAAAAATAAAATATAAAAAATATAAAAAATACAACGTGAAAAATAAAAATAAATAATAAAGTAAAGAAATGAAATAAGATAGACTGTAACATACATAAGAGAGAATAATGAAAGAAAAAGGTGGTAAAAAGATGGTAAAAAGAGGGAGAGGGAAGACACTATAAGAAAAGAGAAGAGAGTATAATGAAGAAAATATAGAAGTGATGACTAATGGTGTCTCACCCTGCTGTACAATCTGTACTACCGTTTGCTGAAAAAGAAGAGAGATACAACGCATTAGGTACAAAAGTCCAAAAACGTACTTAGCTGAACAAATATTTCACACTCCCCTATTCCAGGCCATTGGGTGTAGCGAATTAAGTTTTTAAAAACCATGAGGATTCCCTCTCTTTGAGTAGTTTGATGGATTTCCCCCCCGTCTGGGTCTTTTTAAACCTTTTTTCCAGAATCTAAAAAGGGAGTTGGGAGATGTTGTTCCTGCCTCAAAAAAAATGATGTGGTACAGCAACCAAGTTTTCTTGCATCGTATGGAAGATTTGTGGCTGAAAGAAGGTCCTTCATCCTTGGACCGTTTCTCCAATGTAAACAAAAACCCACACGGACACTTAAGGGCATAAATTACATGGGAAACGTTTGCAGGTGTAAGGGCCCCCAAGGTGAATTTCTGACCTGTTTCTGGGATGGGTTACTGAATCTCCTTTAATAACATTAGAACAGTGACAACACTGCAAACATGGAAACGTACCCTTCTTAGGGGAAGATAAAGTAGATTGTGAAGATTCTCTTTTGATGGACCCAATATCTGCTCTTACCAGCATGTCCCCCCCGATGTTTTTTTCGGTCTTTTGGAACACATCAATGGAGGATTCTGGAAGGACTCTACCTGGGGTATGCTCTCCGTATGATATTCCAGTGTTGTCTTAAAATATTGTGGGATTCCTAACATTCTCGGATGATAGGTTTGTTAACCAAAAGGAATCCTCATTGGTTTAGGAATCCTCGAATTGTGGTTGGGGTACTGTCTAAGTATAATACATTCTCTGGATAACCTCTATCCCTAAACTTTGCTCTCATGGTTTCGAATCTGTCTTCTCTTTTTGTAGGGTTAGACACTATACGTTGGACTCTCATGAGTTGTGACCTAGGAAGAGATTTTTTGATGTGATGTGGGTGACATCTTCTAAAATGGAGAAGGTTGTTCCTATCAGTTGATTTCACATAAAGGTCAGTGCTTAAGGTATTGTCCTCATTCTTAATTACCAAGGTGTCAAGAAAAGGTAGCTGATGCATATTGAAATCAAATGTAAACTGAAGTACAGGACGTAAAGGAATTTAGCCATGTGGTGAAACTTTGTAATGATGTCTCATCACCATCCCCCTAGCAAAAAACATCATCTATATATCTTTTCCATAGTCTGACGTGACTAAGGAAGAGACGATTGTGATACACATGATGATCCTCAAATAAAGCCATATAGGCGTTTGCATAGCGTAGGGGGGGCCATATTGGACCCCATGGCAGTGCCTTTGATCTGTGCAAAAAAAGAATCTTCAAACATAAAATAACTGTTTTCAAGCACTAATGTCAGTAGCTCAATACAGAAAGCTAATTCATCCTCAGTCATATCAGAATTCCTTAAAAAGTAGGTGGCTGCTTCAATACCTTTTTGTATGGTCTATGGGGTGTATACAGACTACATACATCTAGAGTCACTAATAATGCGGTATCTGAAATGTTATCAACGCTGTTAAGAACAGATAGAAAATGTCATGTGTCTTGTAGATAAGATGGGGTTGTCTGTATCAAAGGATTCAGTATTTTTTCGAGCTATTGTGAGATTGTAGAGAACACTGAATCTGTAGAAAGCAACAATAGGTCGCCCAGGGGTTTTTTTTTTCCAGGTCTTTAAGGATTTTGGGCAATGTGTAAAAAACAGGGGTTACCGGATGGTCAACTTTCAGGAAATGAAAAAGTGGAGCTGTCAATAATACCCTTAGCCCGATATTTTTCTAGTACCCTAGTGATCTTGTCCATAAATTCTAAAGATCGGATCTGTAACCAAAGGAAAATGAGGTGGGTATCAGATAATTGTCAAAGGGGGGGAAAAATTTTTAAAAAAAAAACCCCTTTTTTGAAAAATTTTTTCCCAAAAAAATTTTAAAAAAAAACCCTTTTTTAAAAACCCCTTTCCCCCCCCCCCCCCGGGGGGGGGGGAAAATTTTTGGTAAAAAAAAAAAAAAACCCTTTCCCCGGGGAAAAGGGGGGGGGGGGGGGGGGGAAGGGGGGGGTGTGGGGGGGTTTTTTTTTTTAAAAAAAAAGGGTATTTTTTTTTTGTTTAAAAAAAAAAAAGGGGGGGGGTTTTTAAAAAAAAAGGGGGGGGGGGAAAAAAAAAAACGGGGGGGGGGGAAAATTTTTTTTTTTTTTTTAAAAGGGGGGGAAAAGGGGGGGGGGGAAAAAAATTAAAAAGGGGGGGGGGAAATTTTAAAAAGGGGGGAAAAAAAAAAAAAGGGGGGGGGGGGGGTTTAAAAAAGGGGAGGGGGGGGTGGGGGGGTTGGGAAAAAATTTTTTTGGGGGGGTTTTGGTGGGGGAGGGGGAAAGGGGGGGGGGGGAAAAAAGGTGGGAGGGGGGTTTTTTTTTTTTTTGGGGGGTTTTTTTAAAAAGGGGGGGGTTTTTTTTTTAAAAAAAAGGGGGAAGGGGGGGGGGAAAAAAAAAAGGGGAAAAAAAAGGGTTTTTTTAAAAAAAAGGGGGGAAAAAGGGGGTTTCCCCGGGGGTTTTTTTTAAAAAGGGGGGGGGAAAAAAGGGGGGGGGGGGTTTTAAAAAAAAAAAAAAATTTTTTTAAAAATTTTTTTTCCCCCTTTTTCCCCCGGGGGGGGTTTTTTTTTTAAAACCCGGGGGCCCCCCCTTTTAAAACCCCCCCCCTTTTTTTTTTTCCCTTTTTTTTTTTTTTTTCACCTTTTTTTTTTTCCCCCCCTTTCCCCTTTTTTTTTTTTTTTTCCTTTTTTTTTTTCCCCCTTTTTTCTCCCCATTTTTTTTTTTTTATCCCCCCCCCCGGGGGTTTTTTTTTTTTTTTTGGGGGTTTTTTGGTTTTTTTTTTATTTTTTTTTTTTTTTTTTTTTTTTCCCCCCCCCCAAATTTTTTTTTTTTTTAAGCCCCTTTTTTTTTTAAAAAAAAAACCCCCCGGGAAAAAAACCCAAAAAAACCCAAAAAAAACCCCCCCTTTTTTTCCCCCCCCCAAAAAAAAATTTTTTCCCCCCCCCCCGGGGAAAAAAAAAAAAAAAACCTTTTTTCCCAAAAATTTTAAAAAACCAAAAAACCCGGCACCAAAAAAAACCCCCCCCAAAAAAAAAAAACCCCCCCCACCCCAAAAAGGAAAAAACCCCAAAAAATTTTTGGGGAAAAAAACCCCGGATTTTAAAAAAATTCCCCTTTTTCCCCCCCCCCCTTTTTAAACCCAATTTTAAACCCCCCTTTTTTGGGGGGAAAAAAAAAAAAAACAAAATTTTTCCCCCCCCCGGGGGGAAAAAAATTTAAAAAAAAAAAACCCCAAAAGGGGGGTTTTTTTAAAAAAACCCCAAAAAAAAAAATTTTTGGGGGGGGGAAAAAAAAAAGCCCCCCAAAAACAATTTTAAAAAAAGGAAAACCCAAAAAAAAAAAAAAAAAAAACCCCCAAAAACCCCCCAAAAAACCCAACCCCCAAAAAAGGGAAAAATTTTTAAAAAAAACCAAAGGGTTTTTTAAAAAAAAAAATTTTTTTTTAAAAAAGGGGAAAGGGGGGGGTTAAAACCCCCAAACCCTTTTTAGAAAAAAAAAAAAAAATTTTTGGGGGGGGAAAATTTTAAAAAATTTTTAAAATCCCCAAAGGGTTTTTTTTTTAACCCAAAAAAAATTTTTTTAAAAAAAAAATTTTTTCCCTTTTTTTTTTTTTTTTTTTTTAAAAAAAAAAGGAAAAAAAAAAAAAATTTTTTTTTTTTCCCCCTTTTTAAAAAAAACAAAAAAAAAAAAAAAAAAATTTTTTTTTTTAAAAAAATTTTTTAAAAAAAAACCCCCCCCCCAAAAAAAAAAAAAAATTTTTGGGAAAAAAAAACCCCTTTTTAAAAAAAAAAAAAAAAATTTCCAAATTAAAACCCAGTTAAAAAAAAAAAAGGGAAAAACGGGGAAAAAAACCCCATGCAAATCCCCCCCCCCCCCTTTTAAAAAGGGAAAAAAAAGGGGGGGAAACCCCTTTTAAAGGGGCCCACCCCCCCCCGGTAAATAAAGCCTCGGGGATCTGATCCTACTAAACCTAGAACAACTTCAGATATCTATCGCGGGAGATTAAGAGGGAGGTCACCCCAACAGAGCAAAATTGTTGCGACTGGCCCCAGTGATGATTTCAAAATCGTTGAAGTCAAAAGATTGGATAAGTCCATAAATGAACATAAAAAGCTTACTTGAGGAACGTAAACGCACCAAAGTTCTCCAGAGACGCCAACGACTACAGGAACAAAAGGGTTAACCGGGGGCAGTTACCAACCCACAGAAAATAAAATTTAACCAATCAAGATCTAATCGAGAATTTTTCCAGCTCGGGGTCCGAGAGCGACAGGAGCTATCAATCAACAGAAGGTCCTTTTTAGGAAAACCAAGAAAGGTATATCGCGGAAAAGACATTCTAGGAGGTCTGCGAGAGGACGTCTAAAAACCATCTCAGAATATAAAAAAAACTCGCTCACAGGTAAGACTGTGAGGACTGAACCTAACCTGGTTGTGAATATCTCATCACGTGTTTTATCTCCTATTGAATGTATGATATTACAAAAAGGTCTGTCTTTTTGCCCGAGTCCATTGTTTGATAGATTTAAATTACAACAGGAACGACACACATTTTTTAGATTACTTAGACTTAAAGCTCACTTTTCTGATTCACTTGTGGACCAAACTGAGGTAGAACATAATCGTTTGTCTATAAAGAAAATTGGTTTACACAAGAGTAGTCAATACAGTCTCCAAAAAAACCTATCACCCCGTTGAGACCTACAATAACTATAATACAGGGGGAGATAGACGAGAAAACCTGTCAAACCCTGGGGATTAACAAAATAAAACGGGAACTTGACCCCTGCAAAATTTCCCCGAGCCCCTGAAGTCCTTAAAGGAAGATAGGACTATTGGGATTAAGCCAGCCTGATAAGGGGGGAGCCAATCGTCGTTAAGGGAAATAAGGAAAACTATCGTAGAGAGATTCTGAGAAAATTTTATCTGATAGCTCCACCTACACTCCTTTGGTTTACAGATCCGATTCTTTAGAATTATGGACAAGATCACTAGGGTACTAGAAAAATATTCGGGGAAGGGTATTATTGACAGCTCACTTTTTTTTTTCCTGAAAGTTGACCATCGGAAACCCCTGTTTTTTACACATTGCCCAAAATACATAAAGACCTGGAAAAAAACCCTGGGCGACCTATTGTTGCATCTACAGATTCAGTGTTCTCTACAATCTCACAATAGCTCGAAAAAATACTGAATCCTTTGATACAGACAACCCCATCTTATCTACAAGACACAATGACTTTTTTAAATCTGTTCTTAACAGCGTTGATAACATTTCAGATACCGCATTATTAGTGACTCTAAATGTATGTAGTCTGTATACATCCATAGACCATACAAAAGGTATTGAAGCAGCCACCTACTTTTTAAGGAATTCTGATATGACTGAGGATGAATTCGCTTTCTGTATTGAGCTATTGACATTAGTTCTTGAAAACAGTTATTTTATGTTTGAAGATTCTTTTTTTGCACAGATCAAAGGCACTGCCATGGGGTCCAATATGGCCCCCCCCCCAACGAAAACGCCTATATGGCTTTATTTGAGGATCATCATGTGTATCACAATCGTCTCTTCCTTAGTCACGTCAGACTATGGAAGAGATATATAGATGATGTTTTTTGCATATGGGATGGTGATGAGACATCATTACAACAGTTCACCACATGGCTAAATTCCATACGTCCTGTACTTCAGTTTACATTTGATTTCAATATGCATCAGCTACCTTTTCTTGACACCTTGGTAATTAAGAATGAAGACAATACTTTAAGCACTGACCTTTATGTGAAACCAACAGACAGGAACAATCTCCTTCATTTTAGAAGCTGTCATCCACGACATATCCAAAAATCTCTTCCTAGGTCACAACTCATGAGAGTCCAACGTATAGTGTCTAACCCTACAAAAAGAGAAGACAGATTCGAAACCATGAGAGCAAAGTTTAGGGATAGAGGTTATCCAGAGAATGTATTATACTTAGACAGTACCCCACCACAATCGAGGATTCCTAAACCAATGAGGATTCCTTTTGTTAACACCTATCATCCGAGAATGTTAGGAATACACAATATTTTAAGACAACACTGGAATATCCTACGGAGAACATACCCACAGGTAGAGTCCTTCCAGAATCCTCCATTGATGTGTTCCAAAAGACCGAGAAACATCAGGGACATGCTGGTAAGAGCAGATATTGGGTCCATCAAAAGAGAATCTTCACAATCTACTTTATCTTCCCCTAAGAAGGGTACGTTTTTTCCCTGTTTGCCCGTGTTGTCAAATGTTCTAATGTTATTAAAGGAGATTCAGTAACCCATCCCAGAACAGGTCCAGAAATTCACCTTGGAGGCCCTTTACACCTGCAACAGTTCCTATGTAAATTATGCCCTTAAGTGTCCGGGGTGGGTTGTTTGTACTTGGGGGAAACGGTTCCAAACGGAATGAAGGGGCCGTCTTTCCAGCCACAAATCTTCCATACGATGCAAGAAAACTTGGTTTTCCTGTACCACAATCACTTTTTTAGAGGGAGGACACCCAAAATCTCCCAACTCCGTTTTCAGAATTCTGGAACAGGTCAAAAGACCCAGACGGGGGGGGGGGGGGGGGGGCAATCACATCAAACTACTCAAGGAGAGGGAATCCTCATGGATTTTTAAACTTAATACGCTACATCCCAATGGCCTGAATAGGGAGTGTGACTATTTGTTCAGCTAAGTACGTCTTGGACTTTTGTCTCTAATGCGTTGTATCTCTCTTCTTTTTCAGCAACAGTAGTACAGATTGTACAGCAGGGTGAGACACCATTAGTCATCACTTCTATATTTTCTTCATTATACTCTCTTCTCTTTTTTTCTTATAGGTCTTCCCCTCTCCCCTCTTTTAAACCCTCTTTTTACTACCTTTTTCTTTTTTATTATTCTCTCTTATGTAAAGTTACAGTCTATCTTATTTCATTTCTTTACTTTATTATTTATTTTTATTTTTCACGTTTTATTTTTTATATTTTATTTTTTTATTTTTTCTTTCTATTTCCTCTTCCTTTTTTTCCCCTTTTTTCCCCTTTTTTCCCCTTCCTTATGTTTTATGATTTATTCTTTATTGTGCATTTAGCCCTCCTTGTCTCCTTTTGTTTTTGTTCTCTTATTTTCTATTCTCTGTTTTTATGTCATGCCCATTTTCATCACTTATCTCAGATGTACATCTAACCCTCCTTTATGAACCCTCTTTTACTTTACTTTATTGCATTTTAATTCACTCTTTGTATCCATGTCTTATCTTCATCTATATAACATCTATCTGTAATCCTCCCTTATGTGTCTCTGTTTCTTTCCTATGCACGTATCACGAGCGCAGCGCAGTGCCATTGCGCATGCGCGTGCCTCCTATGTGGACTACATTTCCCATCTCTCTTTTCTTCCCTTCCGGATATGACGTAGCGCGCGGCGACTTCCGGTTTCGGAAATACGGCCACGGCTCACAGTATAACTTGAGCACTCTCTCACCACAGCTTGAAAGGCTCCATATCCACAGGGCTACGGCCCTTTTTCTACACTCTCCTGCTGCACATTGGTAAGTAGCCTAGAGCTTTATAGGGAGTTGCAGGTTTTTCATCAACAATAGCTTATTTAATTCATATCATCATGATTACTGTTTACATTGGCATTACTTTTATATTAGTTTGTTTATGGACCTACTAGTCCTCTCTCTATATTATTTACATTAGATGCCTGTCAGAACCTAGGAGTCATTTCTTCTGTATACTGCCCATTTGGCATATGGCATTTATTTTGTATATAGTGTGGATATTTTTTTGTA
>JAODAL010079220.1:0-12650 GCA_025379985.1 Phyllomedusa bahiana | reverse complement strand
TTTTTCTCGCAATTAGGTTGGATAAACCGTGTGAACACGGCCAAAGGTAAATAAGGTGGCACGATTTTGCAAGGTTTTTTCAATCCCCATTCTTTACATGGGTGATTTTGCGCGAAAACGGCACAATAGTGGCGGACCATTTTAAATCTGACCGTATTGGCCCCGAATCGCGGGGCAATAGGCAGGAAATTGGGAATGGCCTTACGGCACTGTAGTCGGAGCGTCATGCGTGGGTATACGTACAGAAATGTTAAACCCCGACATGAAGATGAAGGATTTGAGGGATTTGGGGTGCAGGAATAAACTGAAAAAGAAATGTACGTGTGTTGATTTTTGTTAAACTTTACAAGTTGGAGTTTTTGAGTGTTGAATAAGTTTGCTTGCGGGCTGAGCTTTTTTTTTTTTTAATGCCCGGCCTTATAACCCCGGGCGCCTTATATATAAACCAAGACGATTTAGAGGCCTCATTGATAATGCGCCTTATAATCCTTGGGTTTTTTGTCCAAAAAACTACGGTATTTATTTATTCCGTTAAACCCGATTTAAAAGCCGGTTTTTCAGCACAAAAAATGTGCTGAAAAATCCCCCCTCGGCTTTATCGGTCACTGTCGGGCCCCCGGCGATGCGATGGCCCGGGCGCCGCGGACGCTTCAGTTATTGCAAAACCCCCAGGAGCCATATAAATGAACGCCGAGTACCCCCGCAGTGCCAGGGCCCGCGTGGCCAGGGGGGCTGTCGGTTCTTTACTTTATGCGCCTCCGAAGCGAACAAGTAACGCCCCCAAATGCGGGCACAGAGCGAGCGTCCGTGCTTCAGTGGCCCCTCCCCCCGGGGGTTGCGGCCGCGGAGTTTTTCCCGGCACAGGAGGTGTTTTATCCCCTGGTGGCGGCCCGTGACGTCAAGGGGCCCGTGCCGAGGACGGGCAGCGCGCGGGGGCGGACGGAGGAGGCGGAGCGGTGAGGGGACGGAGCAGCGGGGGGGGCCAGGTAAGTGGTTTTTTTTTTTTTTTAAAATGCGCCTATGCCTGCCTTTTATCTGCCTAGGGGGGCCTATCCCCTGGCTATAAAAAAACCTTTTCCCTACCTAAAACCACCTAGGGGGGACTATACCTGCGTAAAAAACCTATCGGGGGGACATCCTCCTATAACCTACCTAGGGGGACTACCCCTCCCTAATCCTACCTGGGGGAATTAACCTGCCTAAAACCCTCCCCTAGGGGGACTATCCCTCCCTAAAACCTACCTGGGGGGGACTAGGGCCTGCCAATAACCTACCTAGGGGGACTTTTCCTCCTATAAAAAACCCTAGGGGGACTATCCCGGGAAAACCTACATGGGGGGAACAATCCCTCCCCAAAAAACCAAAGGGGGACTTTCCCTTGCCTATAACCTCCCTGGGGGAGTATACCCTGCCTAAAACCTACCTAGGGGACTAAAACCTCCAATAACCTACCTGGGGGGACTTGCCTCCCTTTTTAACCAACCTAGGGGGGACTATCCCTTTGGCCTTTAACCCCCTGGGGGGACTACCTGCCTATAACCTATTAGGGGGACTTTTTCCCTCCCTTTTAAAAACCCTCCCTTGGGGGGAAAAAACCCCCCTGCCTTAACCTCCCTGGGGGGGACTATGCCCCCCTATAACCACCTGGGGGGACATGCCTGCCTATAACCTACCTGGGGGACTATCCCTCCTATAAAAAACTAAAACCCTGCCTATACCCCCCTAAATCTGCCTAGGGGGGACATTAAAAACTCCCTTTTAAAACCCCTATTTTTCCCTAGGGGGAAATTTAAAACCTGCCTTTATACGGGCCTAGGGAATTTTTTTTGGGTTTTCTTTTTTTTTTTTTAAAAAATTCCCCCAGAAACCGCTGCATTTTCCACCCTAGGCTTATATCAAAGTCAATAAGTTTCCCCGGGTTTTTGGGGGAAAAAGTGGGTTTCCCTGGCTTTTTACTGGGGTGGGTTATACTCGGTATATACGGTATATTATATTATATTACATTATTATTATACTGATATATTTTTTCTGTATTTTCATTTATATTTTATATACATAAAGAGGGTTTGTACAAAAATACTATATACCACAGGTGTCAAACACAAGGCCCGCGGGCCGAATCCGGCCCGTTGCCTTGTGTTATCCGGCCCGGCACTTGTTGCTGAGCTGTGCTCCGCAGCGGCTGCTTCTCTCAGTAAGACAGGAGCAAACAGGACTGGCAGCACAGCTCAGGAGGCGGGCCCGGCAGCTTAGTGAGCTCAGGGGGCGGGGCCGGCAGCTCATGAGCCAGGGGCGGGCGTAGTCAATGCTCAGGGGGCGGGGCCGGCAGCTCCATGCACAGTAGAAGAGCACAGACTGCCTGGCTCGCTGCTCAGTGCTCGGCCCGCCCCTGCAGGCCTGGCAGGACGCTGAGCAGAGGAGCTTCCTACCTGACCAGAAGATGCCTGCTCCTGCGGAGGACCGTTCACTGAGGCTGGTAAGTGGCTTCACTACTGAGGCCTTACCAGCTAGTCCTCTAACCACCACCCCATGTCTTACTAGTTAGCCTGCCTCCCCCTCCCTGGGCCTCCACCATCTAGCCCCTATCTCCCTCTCTGGGCCTCCACCATCTGGCCTGCCTCCCCTCTGGGCCTCCACCATCTGGCTGCCTCCCGTCCTGGGCCTCCACATTGTCCTGCCTCCCCCTCCCTGGGCCTCCCTATCTGGCCTGCCTCCCTCTCTGGGCCTCCACCATCTGGCCTGCCTCACCCTCTGGGCCTCACCATCTGCCTCCCTCTCTGGGCCTCCACCATCTGCTGCCTCCCCCTCCCTGGGCCTCCACATCTGGCCTGCCTCCCCCACCCAGGGCCTCCCCATCTGGCTGCTCCATCTGTGGGCCTCCACCATCTGGCTGCCTCTCTGGCCTCCATTCTGGTGCTCCTTCTGGGCCTACCATCTGGCCTGCCTCCACCCTCTGGCCTGCCTCCCCTCCCTGGGCCTCACATCTGGCTGCTCCTCCTGGCCTCCACTCTGGCCTGCCTCCCCTCCCTGGGCTCCACCATTGGCGCTCCTTCTGGCTCCACCTTGGCCTGCCTCCACCCTTGCCTGCCTCCCCCTCTGGGCTCCACCACTCTGGCCTGCTCCCTCTCTGGGCCGTCCACTATCTGGCTGCCTCCCCCATCCCTGGCTCAATCTGGCCTGCCTCCCTCTTGGGCTCACCCTTGGCTGCTCCTCTTGGGCCTCCACATCTGGCCTGCCTCCACCTCTGGGCCTCCCCTCCTGGGCTCCTGGCTGCCCCCTCTCTGGGTACCATTGGCTGCTCCACCTCTGGCTGCCTCCCCCCTCCCTGGGCCTCCACCATGGCTGCTCCTTGGACCTGGCTTCTCCCCTCCCTGGGCCTCCACCATCTGGCCTGCCTCCCCCTCCCTGGCCTCCACCATCTGGCCTGCCTCCTCCTGAGCTCCACTGGCTGCCTCCCCTCCTGGGCTCACATCTGGCCTGCTCCCCCTCCTGGGCCTTCACATCTGGCTGCCCCCCTAGGGCCATCTGGCCTGCCTCCCCTCCCTGTGGCCTCCACCATCTGGCTGCCTCTCTCTGGGGCTCCACCATCTGGCCTGCTCCTCTGTGGGCCTCCCCATCTGGCCTGCCTCCTCTGTGGGCTCCATCTGGCCTGCTCTCTGGGCCTCACATTGCCTGCTCCCTCTGTGGGCCTCACCATCTGCACACTGCCTGCCTCACCATGTGGGCCTCCCCCTCTGGGCCTCCATTGCCTGCCCTCTGTGGGCCTCCACCATCTGGCCTGCCTCCTCTGTGGGCCTCCACCATTGGCCTGCCTCCCTCGTGGGCCTCCATTGCTGCTCCTTGGGGCCAAATAAAGCGTGTGAACGGCCCCTAAGGATACAAACCCGAAACACGTCAGCTCTACACCATGTCTTTTCCTATGTATTTTTAAAGGAAAGAAATAAATATTTTCAACATTTTAATCCCTGGTGCGGGTTCGCTACCAGCCAGAGACCTCCTGGATGAACCGTGCACTCTCACTATCAGTGTCTGATAGCATTACCAGGTGATCTGGCCAGATCGACTTTTTTTTGCCATTTGTGTGCATCATTGCAGTAGCCAATTTAAGGGTGTTTTCACACCTACTCTCTTAATGCAGTTTTTTATACAGTATTTGAAGTCAATGTCATGAGTGAATCATAAAGAAAAAAGGAAGTATATCAGAAACATTACACTTTTTTTTTTAACCCAGTCCTAGTTTCAACTTCAAAAACTGCATAAAAATGCATCAAAACATCACATAGGAAAATACCCTTAGAACTCATATGTTTGGTCTAATAGAGATCATGGGGTGTATGCACAGGCACTATTTTAAGTAAGTCTGAAATCTCCACCAAAAAATAAAAAAAATTAAATTGTGAACAAAAAATATTGCTACAAATTCAAGACAAAAATAGTACCAGTTATGTCATGGAAATAACAAAATTCTAAGTAACTGAATATTTAATAGAGATTACTTAAATCATTCTTTAACCCCTTAACGACCTTAGACGTATCCATACGTCCAGGTCGTTTGGGGGTTCACGCACCCGGACGTATGGATACGTCCTGAGGATCGCGCGAACTCTAAGCAGGAGGTTCGCGCGTCGGCGCCGGGCGCAGCGTATATTAAGCGAATCCGCGGTCGGCCCGACCGGATGTCCGGGGGGGGGGCGGTTAACCCTTAATTATCGCGACGATCGGGTCGCAATAACTAAGGGAGACGCAGGAGGAGATCGCTCTCCTGGGGTCTCTGTCGGGGGCAGCAGCGCCGGATCCGATCCTCAGCTCCTGCCCCTACAGACACCCGGGAAAGGCAAGAATGCTTGGTTTTGTCTGGCGTCCGATGCCGGCCTGCCCTGTGGGCAGGGCTCGTGACGACTTTTCCAGGAACCATCATAGCAACAAGTTGCCGATTCCATTGTTTTGGGGTCTGAAGATCTCTCATTAAAATCCCCTAGGGGGAAAAAATTAAAATTAAAAGTAAAAAAAAGTAAAAAAAAAGTGAAAAACAAGTAAAACAAAAAGGAAAAATAAAAAAAAATAGTACACGCCCTTTTCCCTTTACAAACGCAATCCCCCCAAAAAGTAAAAAATTAAAGTCCCATATTTGGTATCCCCGGTGCGTAACGCCCTCCCCTTTTACTTTTTCATGTTAATTAAACCTTTTGGTGAATCCAAAAAAAACAAAAACAAAAAAAATACGAATTAAGTTATTTTTTCATCCGCAGCACAAAAAGGAAATAAAAAGCGATAAAAAAACTCCTGGAAAACCCCAAAGTTGTACAATTAAAAGTCGTTACCCCGCAAAAAAAAAATTTTAAAGCTCGTATACAGAAAAATAAAAAATGTATAGTCTCAGAAGATAGGATGCTTAAATTTGTTTTACACACTAAAAAAACCTTTTTTTTTTTTTTTAAAGTGCTTAAACATAAAAAAAACAAATTTTAAATGGGTATCCCCTTTTAATCGTGGGCCCCCAAAGAGTAACTAACTTATCCGGATGCTGCCGGGGAGCCCCGTTAAAAATAAAAAAAAAAAACTACTAGGATTGCAGTATTTTCTTCACCCCGGCCTCCAAAAAAATGGTTTTTTAAAAGCGATCAAAAGCCTTGTCCCCCCCAAAACAAGTCCTTTCACAGTCCAAAAAACAGAAAAATTAAAAATTAGGGGTTCAGGCTATGGCGATGCAAAAAAAAAGTATTTTCCCCGGTTGAATAAAAAGTGTTTTTATTGTTAAAAGCAGTTTTAAAAAATAAAAAAAAATTACAAATTGGGGATGGTTTAATCGTATTGACCCGCTGAGTAAAGCTACCAAAATTTGTTCCCCAAAAAAAAAAAAAAAAAATTTTTTTTTTAAAAAATCTCAGAAAAACCCCTTTAAAAAAAGTGAACATGCATTATTCACCCCATAAAGGTTTCCCAAAAAAAAACTTCAAATCATCCCCCCAAAAAACAAGCCCCTACACAGCTCTGCACACAGAAAAATAAAAAAAGTTTTGGCTTTTTAGAAAAGGAAACATAAAAAAAACAATTTTTTTAGACTTTTTTCTGTGTAAAAATAATAAAACGAAAAAACTAATAAAATTATATCATTTAATTGTACGCCCCCAGTAAAGTTATCACATTATTTACACTGGGCGAAAGCTGTAAAATTTAAATCAAAAACAATGACCGAACTGGGTTTTTCCTCCATTTTTTATTGCCCAATGTTAAAAAAAATTTGGAAACATGTGCATCCAAAATGCACAGTACACCCCTAGTGAGTCCTGAGGGGTTTAATCCCAAAAAGGCGCTTCTGGAGGTTTCCTTTTTTAAATCTTTGGGGGCTTTGCAAAAAGCGACTTGGCCCACCAAAAATTGCGTTCCAAAAACCCAAAAATGCCCCCCTCCCCTTTTACGCCCTGCCCTGCCCCAAAAACAGTTACACCCACTGTGGGTTTGCCGAAACTTGGGGAAAAAATTCTTTAAAAATTTTGGGTTCTTTTTTCCAGGATTCCCCTTTTATATATGAAAAAATTTTTTAAATAAAAATTTCAGTTTTGGAAAAAAATGTTTTTAAATTTTTTTCCGCCCCTTTTGCTTAAAAAAAAATTTTTGGGAAACACTGTGGGGGGCTATATACTTCAATGCACCCCCTGGATATATTCATTAAGGGTGTAGTTTCCCAAATGCGGGGGTATTTAGGGGGGTTTTTTAAGTTTTGCACCTTGGGTGTCCCAAACCTGAAATGGCGCCTCAAAAAATCGTTTGAAAAATTTGACCCCCGAGTATAGTAGGTGCTCCTCCTATTCTGGGCTTTGGGTGAGCCAAAAAAATGCCTGGGCCACTAGGGGAAACTCTAAAAACGGGGAAATGGGGGGAAATTTTATTAAAATTCTTTACCTGTACTTTACCGTATTCCCGTGAATAATGGTAAATACTGAAAAAACTGCAAAAAAGTGAAATTTTGAAATTTCACTCCCTTTGTTTAATTTTGTGAAAATATTGAAGGGTTTTTAAACTTCCCAAAAAGTGTTGTAAAAAATGTTAAGGGGTCTAGTTTTCGATGGGGTATTATGGGGTATTAAAAATTTCAGGCCCCCCAAAGCCCCGGTCAGAATGGATGGTCCCTAAAAAAATGTATATTGCAAATTTTCTTGAAAATGTGGAAATTATACTAAATTTCAAGCCCTCTAATGTTGTAAAAAAAAAAAAAAAGACTTTTAAAAAATGATGCAACCTATAGTGGACATATGGTAGATGCTAGTTATAAACTATTTTGTGGTGAATAATTATCTGTCTTGCACGCAGAAAATTTGCAACTTTCAAAATCGCAAATTTTTCCAAATTTTCATGAAATTTTTTAGATTTTTCACAATCAAATAAGGATTGTATGGATAAAAATTTCTTACTAACTTAAAGCACAATGTGTCACGAGAAAACAATCTGTCAGCTGGGTGTTACCAATTTTGATTGGTCCCTGCACAGTATTGACAAAATTAACACCCAGCTGACAGATTCAGAAATACATTTCAAGAAGGAATAGCAGCAGAACAGCACAAGACAGAGTTGTATGAGAGCATGCTCCAGAATTGTTATTTCACAGAGAACCCAAGTATTTACTTGAACAAATGTTTCAACAGCAGTCCTTTTCAACAGGAACTAGATATTGGATAGATGAAGCATACAGTATACAAGGAATGCAGCCACTCAGAAAAACAGCTGCAAATCCAGAACTGGGCTGTAGACACCAAATTCCTTTTGGTAATACCATGCTTAGACAGTAGAGAAACTAAAACAGTGAAGGAGTTGTATGTGAATAGATTATGCCAACTCAGGTCCTATATTTTTAACTGAAAGATGTCGCTAATTCACCCTGCTTTCATTCAATCCCTTTTTATTAAATGTGTCCCCTTACAATAAGCTGATTACAGCTGGGATCCCAAAGATCAGTTGTAATTAGGGGTGGTGGCAACAAGCTTAAATGGGTTTTCCCAAATGAATAAACATTTTCACCTTTCATTATTATTAAAATTTCTGTAGCATTTTAGTTTTAGCTGTTTAACTTAGTGATCCATAGTGTACAGTTCATCTCCATGAGCAGTGACAAGAGCGCCTCAGTCCTGGCCCCACATCGCCGTTCTTCTCAGGCAGTTATTTTCAGTCTATTCCCTGTCTAGTAATCACACAAACTCATTGCTGAGCGCATGTTCAACCCAATGTACTGTTATTCTACTCCTGTCATCTGTAGTCCTTAGTAATTAGTGAAACAGTGCAGATAAGCATTTTTTCAACCCCTCCTCCATCCAAAAAAGACCCCAAAACCTCAACCAAATATGTACATTGGGAAAGAGAAAAAAAAATCACATGTTTGGTTCCTGCAGGGATTTGAAACTAAAACCCATATGCTGAAAAGTAGAAGTAGTAACCACTCAGCTACATTGTAGCTACTCACAGCTCTTGTATTTTGACTTTACATTTACTATTGTTTCAATAGAGACTTGGGAGTGAGTACATTGTAGGGAAAGGCATGGTGATGTCAACAAGAAAGAGCAGGTGAGCACGCTGAACTCCCGGCAAGGTAGTAGTCGCAAACATCACCAAATGCTTCCATGTAGAAAAACGAGCAGCTTTATTGTAGAAATAGTTAAAACAGCACGCACAGCATACAAGGCAGCCTGTAAATAACTGACGCGTTTCGAGCTGTTACAGCTCTTGTTCACAGTCTGGTATGTGGTACTAATGCTTCACTTAAATAAAACATTAAAACCAATCACAGTACAGCCTTTAGTGACGTAACAAATTGTGACGTATGCTTCGAGGCAGAGGCTTAACCAGAGGCAGACCGGCCATAGTGAGTATAATTACAACTTGAAATAAGAAGTAACAATAATACTAGTAAATGTAAGTTAAATCAGTTTTATAATTTAAACCCACCGGGAATCTCGTGTCCAGATTTAAGATCCAGTATGCCTCTCGTAGCCTCAGTCTCTTGAGCCAGTCCCCACCTCTATAGGGAGAGTCCACATTTTCAACAGCATAACACATTAACCCATTTGTTTCTCCTTTATGTTTTTCTATAAAGTGTCTTGCCGCACCTGAAACCTGCATCTGAGCATTTTTTATGTTGTTGATATGTTCAGCTATTCTGACTTTTAATTTTCGTTTTGTACTTCCAACGTATTTTTTGTTGCAGATGGCACACTCAATTATGTACACCACATGGTGACTATTACAGTTAAGAAAACTGATCCAGAATAGAGATTTGTTCTATGATAGAGAATCTAATATTGGGAGATTTGAGAAATTTTTGCAATAATCTGAATACATTTTTCTGGATGATGGCAAGTTCCTTCAACAAATTTCACTGTTTGCTAAGTGTGTTGTGACTGAGTGATGCATTCTTAAAGGTGTTATCTCTTAGATATGGAAACGGCGACATACAATACATTTTTTTGGCTTTATTACATTGGAGTAATTGCTTTGCTCAGATCTGTTGTATCATAGAATATTTATAGAGTCAGTAGTAATGTGCTGGAGTGTGAGGGGGTGGGGCTGGTAAAGAGACATTGCCCAATGTGAACCCTTTAGAAAAAAGTATTGCATGTAGGCAACCCCCAGTGCTCAGCAGATATGTTGGGTATTAGTTGTTCTATAATACCAGGATACTTTGATAATCTGACCCCTGCAGTGCCTGGAGTTTAACAACAGTCAATCAAGGATGTTCGGTACTACAAAGTTATATTAGTTTTATCCCTTCTCTTGTCTTTTGCTGTCTGATTGAGGCTTCTTTGATCTGCTGTGTGCATGTGATTAAGGAACTGTGGATTAAACAGAAGGCAAGTAAGATGTTATATAATCTATTTTCCATTAGCTTTGTACTATTAACCATTTATGTATTCAACTGGTCAGTGTATGGTAATTGTTGAGTATTTATGCAAAATGGGCTACAAATTCTACATTAAGTTCCTGCATGGTGCAATTTTTCGATTATGTTGGTAATATCATATATTAGCGGGAATGCTTAGATGACTAACACTTCATTGACATTTTACTTATGGGCACCTTAAAGATACTTTTAAAGAAACACTAAAATGAGCAGTGAAAGTGAACCACTAAAGCAAACAGAGCAATGGTGAACGGCTTGTGCTACAGTTAAAGAGAACCTGTCACATAGTTTATGTCCCCCTTGCTGAGTACAGCACAAGCTAGTGACAGGCATGCTGTTTCCAGTGCTGTGTTCTGTAAGATGCTGTAGTTTTAGAGTATTTAATGCTCAAATCTGTAGTTTTCAGCCAGAAGAGTCATGAAAAGAGTCAGTTTTTTTAATATCCCGCCCACTTCACAACTGATTGACCTATTAATTTGCATAGGTAGAACCATGTAAATAACTGCCAGGTGGGTGGGTCTAGCCTTTGGTGGGTGTGGCTAACACCTGCTCATGAATACGATTTGAGCATTAAATCCTCTAAAACGGCTGCATATTACAGAATAATGGACACAGTGCTGGGAACAGCAGGTCTGACACTAGCTTGTGCGGTCCTCAGCAAGTGGAGCATAATCTATGTGACAGGTTCCCTTTAACGACCGTTCAGGCGGGCAGAGATATGATCTGAACCAAGGAGGGAAGAATATGATCGAACATTTAAGACACATTTTAAAACATTTTGGACAACATGTATGAACGGGGCTGCACCAATTTTCTGGTGTACTTTGAGCCAATAAGAATGTATGAACAGGTGCATTCCAAACTTTGGTGCGATAAGTCCATTTGAAATGCGCCGAAGACACTTTTTAGTGCACCATAGATTTGGGAGTGTTCTGGGGGCGTCGCACCACATTCATAGATGTAGACACATTTATGATTCTTTGACGCTAGAACTTTGGTGCAGAACAGTTAGAACAGTCAGAACAAGTTAAAGGTGGTCTGTATGAGCCTGCGTTGTCGAACTGGCACTAGACTGCGTCTGTATGTATGACCTGCAGAAGGACAGGTTCATACATTCTGGCACATTCTACACTACCTTTAAGCTATTTAGAACTGGTCTATCAGCGCCAGGATTCATCAATGTCGCCCTTTGTGTTTTTCTTTTGTTTGCTGTATGAAGGGATCAAAGTAGAGGATGACCTCAACCAAGTACACTTCATAAAGTGACCCTATAAAGAACAAAAGCATATTGTATCGCCTCCTCCATCCAAAAGTTAAGAACGCAATATAGTGTCTATCATTATAGTGACTATCAGCCATCCTTCTTCCAATAAATCATGATATCTTCAATTATTACCTATGCAATGTTTTAACATGTATGGAAAGGTAGATGAAGACTATTACCAAATACATTGCTGCATTGCTTTTGCTTTGATCAAGAGATAAAGAATATTTTATCTCCTCTTAGAGTACACTAGTTGTCCTTTTGAAACGTCTTTGACACATAAGTTCAGCATAGATATTGATGCAAATATTTTCTTCAGTGGACCGCAAGCAGTAACCAGGGCCATTTTTAGGACTCATGCTGCCCTAGGCACTTTTCGTGCTTGCTCCCCTATTGGTGACTAAGGCTCAGCTATCATACATTTTTGTCTGTCAGCCCAATGCTGGTTAGGCCTATAGCCAGACCTGTATTTCTTCAGACACCTGTGGGGATTGTGGGGAGTAGAGAGATGTTAGTAAGAGGGAGGTTGGAAGGAGTGGTTAAAGGATTCTAAGTTTACATGTGGGTTGGGGTAACAGGTGGAGTTGAGTTGGTTTATGTGAGTTTTGGTGGGCTTGAGTGGTGACAGGTGGAGGTGGGTTTGGTTATGGAAGTGTTGTTGGGCTTGTGGGGTGACGGGGAGATTGAGTATTGGGGATACATAGCAATTGTACAGTCCCTGACAGAAGTTCTGTCGCTTCTCCATGTTGTGGAAACCAAAGCTTATAACCTGACTTAAAATTCATCCATTGGTTTTAGAAATGACTCATATGAAAGCTGAAACTCTCCTAAATGAGTTTTTTTTTTTTTACGAAAATAAATTTGCTTCACTGCTGAAATATTGATCATTTAAGGAACACAGAAAGGTCAGATTTTGGCAAGACAAAAGTTTTGTCGCCCACAGAAGGTAATGTGAAAATCAAACAAATAATTCACTTCAAATACAAAGATATGTTTCATAACATTGGTGAATGAAGTTTTGGTTTTATTAGAAACCATATTTAATATTTTGTTTGACCCTTTATGAGCTTGAAGGACTGCATCCATGTGTTTCGACAATGATTCATACAATTTATTGGTGAAGACATCAGGAATAGCAAAGAATGCGGTCTAACATGCCTCCCAGAGTTCGTCAAGAATCTTTGGTTTTGTCTTCCAAGTTTCCTCTTTTATCTTACCCCAAACATGCTCAATGATGTTCATGTCTGGTGTCTGGGCTGGCCAGAAACATTACAGTTTTCTTCAAATCTTTTTTTCATTCTTTTACTTGACGCTGAGGGACACTTCTGCAGTGGATCTGGGCTTCAGCCTCTTGATAATCAAGGGTTTTGGGCGCAGGGTGGATTTTTGGCATGTTGTCAGAGGTCAATTGAAGTTCAAGTGAAGGTCTGGGGTGCTGGAGTTTTTTTATACACACCGACTAATTAACTGATCAAATTTGTGAGCACAGGTGAGGGC